>JADLZK010001091.1:0-106993 GCA_015847255.1 Hyparrhenia diplandra
ATCAAGTAGGTTAACTTTGCGGTCATTAGTCACCGGAACTATAGTTCCTTCTCCTCTTTTCCATTTCTTTGGGTTGCTCGCTCATTGGATAGAGCAACGGTGATAGTGGATTAACCTTGGAATGCGAGGCTATAGGAACTCCCCAGTGGGCGTGATCGAGCAAATTTTTATAGCCTCGCAGGTGCAAGGTTAATCCAGTGATCACATGTTGCTCCAACCAATGAGTAGAGCAACCCAAAAAGACTAGGAAAAGAGCGAGAAGGACTACAGCTTGTGGGTCAGTCCGCCCGACTATTTGCAAACCCTCGTGAGATTTCCATATAGACCTCCTCGTGTAGGTCACCATGTAGAAATGCATTCTTGACATCCATATGAAGAAGAGGCTAGCCAAAACTAACTACACAAGATATCAAGGTCATAACAAGACTCATTTCAGCCACGTGAACAAAGGTCTCATCATAATCGATCCCATATGTTTGACTATATCCTTTTGCAACCAATCTTTCTTTGTATCTATCCACCTCTCCTTTTTGGGTTCATCCGCTTCACGCTTAAGAAGAGAAACCATGATGCTCCATTGTGACAACATCACTGCGATCAATATTGCAAATAATCTAGTTCGGGGCTTTTTGACCACACTAAGCATTTGAAAATTGATAGATTCTTCATCTAAATCTTCACCTACGACATCATTATTGTCCTTCTATGATATTCAATGATCTACAACTGAAGTAGGCAAAGGTCTTGGAAGAAGTGGTTCACCATTTCCAAAGCTTGACTTTCACGTTGAATACAATTACAAACCCACAATCCATGGAGAGAGTCTACAAGGATCCCGACTCACTATCCAAGAGGTTAACTTTGCGGTCATTAGTCACCACAACTATAGTTCCTTCTCTCCGCTTTTCTATGTCTTTTTGGGTTGCTCTGCTCATTGGATGGAGCAACATGTGATAATGGATCAACCTTGGCTATTCGGCCTATGCAAGAGACCGAGCCACAATCTCTTTGTATCGCCATGAGCGAGATTACCTCCCACAAATACACAATAACTAGATGTAGTGTGATATCTTCCATCTTGAGTGGGAGTGTTGGTGTAAATAGTAGAATGTAAACGGACTCATGTAAAAATGGGAAAATAAGAATAGAGAGCGTGGATGCCGGTAGGGAGCCAACCGTATAGTTTCCCCCAAATCACAATAGTCTCATTGTGTGCGCTCACTTGCAATAGCGCAGTGAGAGAGCAGATCGTCAACAACCTCTCCTCCCGCTTGGCGTCGTCACCTTCTTAAGCTTCAGTGAGGTAAAGGAGGAATATGTGTTAGCAAACGGGGTTGTGACCCCGGCCGAACTTCTCATTGCAGTTGAAGCAGAGCCCTAAGAGGAAGCGTTCCTCCATCTCTGTATGGGACAGCCTCTTCACCTGCCGGCCCTCGACAGAAACCGTGGATGGCCCTACACTAGTTGGTGGAGTGGGAAGGGCAAGGCGAGGAGGAGGCCATATCAAGAGGTTGCGTGCTAGGGGCTGTTGGTGCGCAGGCAGAGGCATGGCCAAAGTAGTATACTGCTCGCAAAGCTCTAGTTGAGCAAGGTTCATGGAGATGATAAGGGACTATGGCACACCCATGTTGCAGCCCTTCTGATCACATTGTTCTCATGACATTCTTACCTTTTAATACCTTTTCTTGTAATTGTTGTTATCAGGTTCACCGTGTATTGCTAGACTTAGTATCAGCTGCAGCAAATGCAACTCCAGGACTTGGTAGATACCCTCCATTTAAACGGGAGGTAAAATCCTACGTTATTAAGAGCCAAAGATTTTTATTAGTTAGTCAGTAACCGTTTTATTTCCTTTGCTGACAAGGTAATTGCAATAGCATCTGCTGCTCTAGATGGTTTCAAGAATGAGGCAAGAAAGATGGTCGTTGCATTAGTTGACATGGAGAGAGCATTTGTACCTCCCAGCATTTTATTCGCTTAGTGCAGAGAAGGTTAGATGATTTGGCTATGTAAAATATTTAAAAAGTTGTTTGTAAAAAAATTATTGATTTCCTCCATTGCATAATTATTTCATACCTATCCCCTTTCAAATTGGAACACATATTTTTTCAATGTTCTATTTTTTTAATGGGATTCTAGAATTAGAGTAGTTCAGAGGACTAGTATAAACCATGTTTATGTATAATAAACTCGGTGTAAATTCAACATAGTTAAGACTTAATATCTCTGCATTCATAATCAGAATAAGTGAAGCCATGTTTTTTTTTTTCGACATATTATCTGAAACCATGTCCACTAAAGTGTGTACTCATGAACGATCAATTCCTTTGCACTGACAGGGTTCTCATCTAGTTTGCACCCACATTCTCAATAAAACGGTGTATCGTTATATTTTTCTGTCTAATTGCCGAGTTGTAAAATCCAGGATGGAAAGGCAACGTCAAGAGGATGAGCTTAAGAATCGCTCTACAAGGAAGGGGCAGGATCCAGACAAAAGCAGAGTATGCTACTCTGTACTGTACATTGTGCCTACTTCATATTTTCCTAATTTCTTGTGTATGGATGGTTAGCCATTTTGAGGAATTAGCTGTTACCCCATACTGTTTGTCTTATAGTATCCAAAACATCATGTTAATAACTGTGAAAATGGTTGGTCCATTTCAGGATACAACCCCACAAAAAATTCACATCAAGGAGAGGTGAAACAGGCATCAAATATTCAAGTCTTAGGTCCAGCAGGAGAAATTATTGCTGGTATGGCCCCTACTACAATTATTGCATATTTACCATCATTCATATTATTAGGTAAAGATAATAATTAGTAAAATAGATGGAAGAACTATCCATAAGCAGAACGGTTGTGTTTTCATTCTTTCCTTTGGATTAATAATTACATAATGAGTGCATGTTTTTTTCTGCTAAAGGTTTTTTGTTCAAGAAACGTGCAAAAGCAAATGACTGGAGCAAACGATGGTTTGTTCTAAATGAGAAAAGCGGAAAGGTTGGTTGCATCAGCATTAAAATACTCATCCATTCCTTTTTACCATTTATTTATAGTGGCCCTAAAATTTCTTTTTTGTGCCCAGCTTGGATACACAAAGAAACAAGAGGAGAGGCATTTTCGGGGTGTCATTAATTTGGAGGTATTAAGACCCTGTTTGGATACAAAGTACTTTTTGGAGGTTTAGAAAATACCATGTTTTTGTGAAAGATTTTGGTTTTAGAGTGCCATGAAGTGTTTGGGTGCAACAAACTTTATGGTTTTGAATATTGCTAAAACTGTAGTCTCTTTGGAGTTTCAAAAACTCTACACTTTTTTTTTTTTTTTTCTAAACAACGGTTTTGTACATCAATGGTGATTCTTCTTTTTTTTTCTTTATTAAAGGAAAGTTATAATTCACGTGAACTGGCTTGATTTACGTGAACTGGCTTGATTCAAACGTGATGCCTAGAAGAGGACGTGGTCAGATTTACTGGCTAAGATTCACTAGTTGTACTCCTAGTGCTACCTTGTGGTCAATTGATCATGCAATTACATTATCTATCATTGCATTAGTATTTTATTTGCAACTTGTAGGATTGTAATCTTGAAGAGATTTTAGATGATGAAGATCCTCCAAGAAGTTCTAAGGATTCTAAAAAGGAAAATATGGTAGATACTGGAAAAGATTCTAGTCTTATGTTCAAGATTACTCACAAGATTGCATATAAAAATGTGTTGAAAGGTAATTTCGCATCTATTTTTAATTCATTACATGTTCCTCAATTATAGTTTCTAATTAATTCATCTTTGATTTATCATTCCAAGTGTCCACTTAAATTTTATTAATTATCGTGGCAGCTCATAACGCTGTTATACTGAAGGCTGAAAGTATGAGTGATAAAACTGAATGGGTAACCAAGATTAAAAGCATTGTTGACCCAAAAGGGCTTGCTGCAAAGAAGCAAAACTCTTCAGAAGCTGGTGGACCAATGAAGCAAAGCCATTCAGATGGTTCCCTAGTATGTTGCAAGACCTTACATTTTTGTTTTGTCAACGGAATTTGTAATCCTTGCATTTGGTTCTGCCCTTTCATTTTTTTTTTGAACACGCAGCAGAGCTGCGCATCATTGTATTAATAGAAGAAAAAGAGTCATACCGAGACCCAAACACACTCACACCCCCCACCACCGCTACCCTGAAATCTGAATTACATCACCTGAAACAGAGAGTACAACGACCGAATGGGCTAAGAATCTAAAGCCCCTAGCAGTGAGCAAGGATAGACCCTTAGCTCCTGCCAAACACCGCCAATGAGCTTGTCACCATATGAACACAGCTTGTCACCAGAACTTTTGGAAGCCTTCCACTACAGCAAAAATGGATGAATTATGTGGCATTTTCTCTTCATTCTTGTAAAAATATCTTCCATTCATGTACATACTATCCTTCCAGGAAACAATACTCAAGAAACCTGTGAACCCTGAAGAAGAGCTTAGATGGATATCCCAGGAAGTCCGTGGATATGTGGAAGCAGTCCTCAGCAGTCTTGCAGCAAATGTCCCCAAGTTAAGACCACAATCTTTTTCAGGATTTCCTAATTTCTTTTTCATGCCATGCAATGTCTTACTATTCTAGTTGAGCAGGCTGTGGTTCTCTGCCAAGTAGAGAAAGCGAAAGAAGACATGCTTAATCAGTTGTATACTTCCATAAGGTTGGTTCTATCAAATTATTTCCAAGTACTGGGTATTTCATCGGCAATATGTTATTTTGAGGGAAATAGCTTATTTTTTTTTTTTCTTGTGTGTCTGTGATTTGAGCACCACGTTATTGTTTCATCTTTCTTAAGGTTCAAAGATGATTTAGTGGTACATATTGCTATGTTTTTCATGAAAAGGAAAACTTCTACTTGTTAAGATCTTGATTCCGGTTTTGCTGTTTCAGCCTCTTAGGTGCCAGTTGCGGAGGTTCTATTCTTTCTAGTCATTGTATCTCTACTTTGTTTGAACTTCTATGGTTTTGCTCTGCATATATGTATATCAGTTATGTAATACCTGCCAGTACCAGTCGATTTATTAGAGCTACTTAAGCACAAGAACATGACTATACAATATCAGATATTCTGAATTATTCTCTGATATATGACTGTTGGATGATAATCCTAGTTTTAAATCGCCGGCTATGGCATTTAGCGCAGGGCTGCCGTTACAGGCTATAGTGGGCTATAGCTGGCATTTAGCGGGCTATAGCCAGCAATAGCTGGTTAAATGCTATATCGGGAGCCTTTCTCAGAAGCTATATCCGGCTATATTGGCAGCTATAGCCGGCTATTTAAAATAGGATGATAATACAAGATATTGTAGTACCTACAGCCATTAAAGTTTGAAATATTTCTTACCTAGAAACTAGAAAATTGCATGAACAAACTCATCACAGCTCCATTGTGTGTCTAGCACGCAAAGCGCAGCCAAAATTGAAGAGTTAATCCAGGAGGACCATAATGTGAAGCGCAAGCGTGAAAAATTCAAGCTGCAGTCATCTCTTCTTTCCAAGGTCACTCGCCTGCTCAGCATCCATGACAATAATCGATCAGCCAGTGCTACTTTGTCGACAGATTTGGCTGGATCAGGTAAGTCAATTCCCCTGTACAGCATGTTTTTGGTAATTAATACTTCTTGATGCATTTCATCGCCAATCATGTTTCCTGCAGAGAGTAGCCCGAGGAATAGTGGATACTCCGGTGACGAGTGGAAATCTGCATTCGAAGCTGGATCGACCAATTCGTCTGCTGGAGCAACCTCTGGTGGCCGCCGCGTACCAAGTCGAGGGCCGCCGCCACCTCCAAATGGTGTTTGATTAGGAGTTCCAAGGAGCGCGTCTTGCCACGTACACGTGCCCCTGAGCAGCTTATTGTTAGTTTTCAGAAGAACATGGTATGGTAACGACCGGTGAGTGAAGACACAAGGTTGATTGACTGGACTAGTACTGAAACAAGGTGACCATATATATAGGTTTATGAATTACAGACCGTGAACAGAAGATGCAGATTTGTGTATTTTCTACTACCACATTAGTCCTGTTGCTAGGATCAGTACAGCGTCTGTGCGATCGACTCATTGCACCATTAGACACATTTTTCCCTCAGATATCTACTGTAATCTTTCACTGCTTCCTAGCTATACTAATAATTTTATTTTATGCACTTTTCCTTTTCTATTAGCTTCACCCTGATGATCGTCAGTCAACTGTAGGATGCATCCGCTGGTTATCTTGTGAAGAAAATACTGTTTGTCTAAAGTTGAAACAGCATGCAACTTCCCACTCATCACTCTATCGTATTGAGCAAGGGGAGGCACTATGCATGTGTAAACAACGACATTAGTAAATTATATATCCCACATATATGTACTAATGAATAGTTTTGTTATCTCAATTGGTAGAGATGGAGCTATTTTGGTAACCAAATGACACAAGTAGAGCATGATTTAAGGGGATCCCCTAAGTGAAGCTGTTTTGTCCGTTTGGCACAAGACTGCTCCAAAAGGATTTGAAAGTCGGTGGAGAAGCCAAGCCAAACATGACCTTAAAAGACTTAAAAACGATAATGGAAGTGTTTCCTCGCAATTTCTGTTAGGGACTTTTGACGTGAAAGAGATCATGTCCACAATTGTTTTGATGAAAATCCTAGTAATAACCCTTAACTTTGGTTCATTGGATTGGATCTGACAATGCATGGGAATGAGTTTGCATACATGAACACTACACCACAACACTTAAACAACATCCGACTTCAGTTGCTATAGATAATATATACAACGGCGACTTCATTAGTTAGCAACTGCAGAGAGGTCCATTGCTATAACTTTTAGCAACAGACTGCAAGTTGTTGTACCTCTTTTAGCAACTCTAAGTTAGTTGTTGTTTTAAAGGTTGTGGTGTAGTGGAAACCACCTAATATTAAATGTTCTATACATACTTTTTAGCTGAAAATGACAATATTGATACACATATACTCCCTTTGTCACTTTATACTAGACATTTTAGATGCCGGCAGGTGTACACTAGAGACTCATTGAATGTGGTACATGGGCTGTCCAAATGCATGCGAGAGGCGGTGAACGCAAACACAAAATTCAAATGCTCCAACATCTAGCGCTTTCTGGGGAGGGAGTACTTAATAGTTTATAGACACTACTACAAAAATTTCTTTTACAAGGCACTTCTAAAAGATTAATGGTGGCGGTTTTAAAAAATCGCGACGGTAAATAGCTTGATTTACCATGACGGTTTTTTTTTCAAATTAACCATGGCGGTTATAATAACCGCCACGGTTAATAAGGCCCAAATACCTAGCCCAAAATCACCATATCAGCCCACTATAATCCTGAGCATATAAAATCAACTCAACCACTCACCCTAACCCTAACTCCCTCCCTCCCTCGGCCTACTCGGCTGCCCTCAACCTCGTAGTCCACTCCCTCCCTCGCCCCCTCGGTTTTGATCCTCCACCCATCCTCAATCTCGACCCCCTCCTCTCCCTACCCCTCCACTTCCCTCTCCGCTGCTCGCGCGGAGGGGCACTACTACACAATGAAACTTGCATGGTGTTTGCAAATCATTTTCCGTGGCGGTTTTTTGAGAAACCGTCACAGAAAATAGGTGGCCTGGCAGCCCCCTTTTAGGGGAAAAACCGCCACGGTTAATATATTAACCGTGACGATTTTTTTAAAGAAGCCCGCCACCCAAAATCGGCCTATTAACCAAGGCGGACTACTTATAAGGCCCGCCATGGTAAATATCCCCGAGGCCCGTGAGCCCACCGAAGTCCAAAACAATTCTCCTCTATCGGGCTTATATAAATACCAAAGACTTAGGTTTTTCACTCTATCTCTCTCAGCCACTCTCTCCATCTCCCTCACCCTCACCCCGTCCTCTCTCTCTCCCGTGCCTGGATCTCCCTTTTCACTCGTCCCCACTCGAGATCCGGTCGGGTAGCTCGCGAAGCGGGCGGCGGCGCCTCGGCGCCAAGGCCCGAAGCGCTGGCCGGCCACATCGCCATGGCACAGCGGGCAAGAAGACGTCCTCACGCGGGCGCATCGGGAAGCCATGGCGCGACGGCGCGCTGTACGCCCTCCCGCCGGCCAAGACGGGGAAGCCATGGCGCTGGGCAAAGACGCTGGCTAGCCTCTCGCGACGACGGCGGCCGAGGAGGCGCGGCGACCTCGACGCTTCCTCCATGGCGGCGGCGGGACGGCGACGGCGACCGAGGATCCATGGCGGCGGCCCACTCGAGCTCCGCGGCGGCGAGGTCCAAAGCGCGGGCGGCGAGGTCAAGGCGGTGGCAACAGGGCGGATCCACGCGCGGCGGCTGGATCCATGCGGTGGCGGCCTTGATCCGCCGGGCGGCGGCGGTGGCGGCACCCGAACCCTAACGGTTTGGCGACCAGACCGGGGCCCGTTAGGGTTCGATTTGGATTTTTCTTTTATTTATTTATTTACTATGACGGTTATTCAGTGGTAATAAAACCAATGAAAAATGACCGCCACCAAAAAATCGTTTAGGTAGTAGTGGGGCGCGCCAAATGCCAGCGGCGCCCTCGGAGGTCCTTGCCCGCGCGCCCAAGCGCAACGTAGCTCGAGTGGAGGAGATGTGCAGGCGGCGCCACACGGCCTCCCTCCCCCGATCCGGGCGGCGCGGGGCCGCCATCCAGATCCACGGCCTCCAACGGCGGATCTCCTTCAAATGCATGCGAGAGGCGGTGAATGCAAACACAAAATTCAAATACTCCAACGTCTAGCTTTCTCGGGACAGAGGGAGTACTTACTAGTTTATAGAATAGAAAGTAGTTTTGGGTTCCAAACTTATGCGTCTAGGTTTGGGTTAAGTCAAATTTTCTCAAGTTTACCAGGATTATAGAAAATAATATCAACATTACAGTTATGCCTCTACATGTTTACTACAGCTTCTTTTTTAGGTTATAGTTGGTAGGCACTCTCTCGAAATTGCGGCACACTGTAAAAAGTAAGGCAGCTAATAGAACACTTGTTTGTTAATTGTAGCTTTGTTACAAGTATCTGGCATTGGATTTGATCTTTTTAATGATTGGTTATGATATGTGGTACTACTAGGAAAGGAGGCGCGCTTCGCCGCGCCCGCCTCTCCTTTTCACGTCACTGCTGCATAGATTGAAGAGCACTTTAGAACCAGGCTTAGAATTGTTCGTTCAGGTTTTGGTCTATTGATCATCGATTACTTAAATACTACTACCGCTGCCCCTTTCACATAGCACTGAATTGCATGTCTTATTACATCATATAAAAAAATTACAAAGGGCAGACTTGAAAACATTGGCACAATTATTCATATTTTTCCGCAAGTAACAAAATTCAGAATTCATGAACATTTTCTGCACCACCCTTTCAGTGAGCATGCCAAACCTACAACTATCTCCCGTGTGGCTATGTTGTCTTTAAATTGTAAGAATAGCAGTCTTGGTAGCAGGGCACCTGCAGTAGGTCTACCCACAAAATTTCTCTGCTCAAGGCGCCTCTGACAAAACAATGAACATCATTACAGAATTATCTATATGTCATCCTTTACTTGATAGAATAAGATCCAAAAGTATTAATACAACATGAGCATAGATATCTCTTTTTAGGGAGTGAAGGCAACTCAATTATACAGTTGACCAAGATGGCATGCTTCCATGGAGGAAGTACTTTGCAGTATTACTGTGTGGAATTTGGATGATCTGGAATTGTCCATAAGAATCAGATAAATTATTCAAATCTTGCTAAACTGAGATATATATGCACAAAGCATTTGATAAGGCACTAAACCAAAAATAATGTCAGGACTTTAGCAGGAAGCACATCATAGACATGGCAAGAGACCAATTACCTCGCAAGAACCAGCAATGGAGTCAATGAAGATAGTGGGCACAAATAAAAATAAATATGTTAGAAAGTGTGGGGATGATACATGGAGGGATGTTCCAGGTCCAAATTTGTAGACTAATACTAATAATTTTTTGGTTACCCAAGGAAGGAAATGAAGCATAAAGAGGAAACCTTAAAACCGAACCAAGTCTATTTTTTGCTCCAAATGAGACCTATGAATTAAAATAAAAAAAAATCAGGCATTGTAATTGTACTGAATAGAAGTGCTAAAAGTTAATGACACCTAAAAATACTAAAATGGCACAGCACATATAGAGTTAGCACAAGATTTACTTATTCTCGAAAGTAACATCTTAGGGCTGGTGCATAGCGCTCTCAGTATGGTGATGGCTATCAGGGGAGGAAACAAACTGAGAAATTGTGGAACCATAGTGAGCCAACATGACATTGTTTACCTTGTTACTTCACAAAGCATTGAAAGACAGCAGATCATCATCATCGATAATTCAGGACCTCAGTTTTGAAGCAGACAAAAATTAACGTATACTATCCGAGGTGAAACACTGAAACATTAAACAAATAAGTGACACAATGAGTTTCACGCGACTCTGAATGCACGTCTTTCATAAATGTAGCAGAAAAACATGGAACCATTCTCTTTTTGTAAGATTTTGGGAAATATGTAAGTATTGACATAACAATTTGTTGGACATTGATATGAGTAATATAAGCACAACACTTTTTTTTTCTTTAGTCACAAGTTCAGTAAAATAGCCCAGAGGTAAATAGAGCAAACATTATGTCATATTGATGGGCGTAACTACACTTGATCCTACCTTAAAATAAGAGAGTTCTACTAATAAAGAAAGACAAATTAGACAATTGATGGCACTAAATAAATAAGGAAGCTTGAAGTGACTGAGATTTGTTGTCCTGCAGAGCTGCATGTAGCTACAAAATGCATAAAAGTATATGGGTAAAAAAAAGGAATATTACAGAGAGGAAACAACCATTCATGTTTAGTAAAAGGAGAAGTCAATGTCCAGATAGAAAGCAGGGAAAAAAGATGTGTGCATCATGGGTACTGCTCCATCCTCCATCCTGCATAGAAGACCAATTATTAAGCATCTCAAAGGGCAGGCAATCAGAAGAATCGACTCATTATACGATTCTGTACTGGAATTGTAATCTGAAATTTTAATCCAAGGCCTTAAATGTCAAATGGGCTGTCGCAGTTGTATACCTTCCTCTCCATGCAACTCGTCTTTCCCACCAAGCACAGCAGCAAGCATCCCCTTGGTCCTCAGGCAGAGCAAACCTGTCTGCATTCTTTCTGAATTGGAAGCACATGTTCGTGACTCCCCATGGTGTGTTAAAAGTGCTGTTGTACTCTGAATCTCCCAAACCAGAGCAGCAGATGAACCCAAAGCCACCGGTCCACATCTGATTTATGCGATCAAGCAAAGACAACAACATTCATCTTATTCCCAGAACTTTGTCCTCTCGAAGACTCTAATCCATTTCATTCTACATTTAATAACCAAACCAGTTGAGGAAATGTATGACACACATAGAGAGATAGGGATACTATACGTTGTACCTTTTTTGGATGATGATGGATGCAGACAGCACCACGATGGCCCTGGGCAGAGCACGGAGGGAGGGGTCCTCGATGGTGCGAGGTTGGACGCAGGGAGGTGGAGGCAGGCGTGAGATCCGTACGCACCTCCACCATTGGCCGCCTTGACTTCGAGTATGTCGCCAGCGAACCTGGTAAGAGTTGGGGGTTGCTGGCGGAGATGAGGATGAGGGCGGGATCTTACCCCTGTCGTGTGGCCCGTGGTCGCCGACGACCCAAGCGCTGTCGCCGTCACCGCCTCTCCGTCCTGGTCTCGCGACTGCGGCATCCTCCCCGCCGTGATGCTGAGACGGCGACCGCGAGGACGACAGGGTGGGGCGGCGCAGGAGGGGCCGGTGCGGCGAGGAGGACGGGGACGCGGTCGGCGGCGACCGGACGGGGTGGGAGGAGGTGAAGTGGATCTGAGGAAAAAAAAGCCAACGGCGAGGCAGGTGGACCCGGCGGCCAGTGGGGAGGAGGTGGAGGCAGAAGCAGAGGCGGCGAGGCGAGCCCTTTTCTTTCCACGGGAGCTGGGCGAGGGGAAGAGGATGAAGCGGAGGCGTCGAGGCGCTGAGTTTTATTTTTTATTTTTATTTTTATTTATTTTTTGGCGGCGGCGTAGAATGAACCGGAAGAGACCAAAACGACGCGGGCACACGCACGGGACACGTAGAGGTGCGCGATTCGTAAACAGTAATCCAAATCGCTCTCGTCACGCGGATATTAGGCGCTATATGGAGCTGTATGTATATGTATGTATATATATATATATATATATATATATATATGACGTGAAGAATTTTATTGTTAATTTTTTGTGTGTACCATATGTTTTTTTTTTTGAGAATTACACAAAGTCACAACACGACGCCACAACACGCACGCACACTCACCCCTATGAACACACGCACGCCAAAACCTACCCCTATTATGAAGCACCTCCAGAAGGGCGGGCGCACAGAGATCTGGAGATTCTCGGTCACCATAGGCGCGCCGTCGTCGACGGAACGCCGCTACCACTTAATGCATAACGCCGGTAAATCCTTGGGAAAATCCCGTGAAAGGTGAAAGCAGACAGGGATTAACCCCTGGTGGGTGGCCCCACCTGGACCGCCCTACCATCGGACTACAAGTGGTCGCGTGTGTGTACCATATGTGGTAGTTTCATATGCGAACTCCAAAAAATAAGCGGCCCGTTCATGTCCACAGCAGCAGGCCCAAGTCTCCACTGCAGAACAAGTCGGGGGCCCGTTCATCTCCACACAAGTAGGCCCAGCCCAGCGACCCAAGTCTCCACTGGAGAACAAGAGGCGCCTGGCCTGGCCTGTCGTCCCTGCTGCTCCGATTCATCGTCACTCTCCTCCTTCCTCTCTAGTCTGTAGCTATGGCACGGGACGCCAAGGAGGAAGGAAGGAAGCGGGCTAGGCGTCCGGATCTCGCCTCGTCGTCTGCGAGATTCACGCGAGGCATGGCCAGGAGGATGGCCGCCGGCGCGAAGCTTCAACAGCACGCCGGGGAGGAGGTACCCAAGACTTCGGCGGTTGTCGTCGAGGGAAGTGCCGCCGTGGACGACGATGGGCCGCCGGAGCTTTGCCTCGTCGTCTGCGAGGGTGACGCGCGGCATGGCCAGGAGGATGGCCGCCGCGAAGCTTCGCAAGCACGCCGGGAAGGAGATTGTCGGCGAGGGTAGTGCCAGCGCCGTGGACGACGACGGGCCACCGGAGCTCCGGCGGCGGCGGGGGCTGACGTCGCCAAGGTGAGGATTTACTCTTTTTCTTTCGTTTCTTCTCGCCTTCATTTCTTTCGTGTTCATGGCGTCACCCACACCACAAACAAGCTGCGAACGAGGATGAGGCGGCGGCGCCGCCGGCGATGGTGGGCGGCGGCGTGTCCTCGGACCGGAGTGCGTCGGAGACGACGCGAAAACTACCGTGAAGGTCGTGGCCTTGTTTGTCTTATCAGTAGACGACGACGTTTGTTCTGCATGCGTACGTCCGGAAGCGGAAGGTGGCCAGCAAACAGCTAACTGGCCTTTAATTTTCACCAAGCTTTTGCTGTTGCCGTTTCACATTTTTCTGCTGCTTGTGGCTAGCGAGCAAAGACCACATTTTTATTAAATATAATATTATAATAACTCCAAGTAAGTTAGTCACTTTACCCAAACTAAAAAAAAAACTTTATAGTCCTTTTATGTTTCGTAAAACTCCATATTTAAAATGATTACTTAATGGAGAACGTATCATGTGTACATTACCGGACTTATATGCAACCATGCACACTTCTAATCTTTATCTCTACCTCTACTTAATATAACTCTATTTTTAAATTTATTTTTTATTATATCTCTATCTTTAGCTCTGCCTTTACCTAGCTAATATTAAACTCTATATTTAAAAAAAAATGATTCTTTAGTATATAATATCTCTATTTTTATCTAATATTAAAGATTAAATTTTTTTCTTACAATTCATTTTATTTTTTCATGGCTTTTTACTTGCTGAATTGTCTTTATGTATACATACGTTCAGTGCTTTCACCCTTAATCTATACAAGGTTTAGGTCTAAAAGTTTATTTTTTTACATTTAACTGTATGCTTTTAATCACAGTTTTGTAAATCCCCCCTTCCACCTCCCCGTGTCGCCTCTTTGATCAATATCCTGTGGTTAAGATTGAAGTTTGCACGGTTTATTTTTTTCTAAAGCGCACCATTGGCACGTATTATATTAAGAGAAGTGAGAAGTTTAAATTAAATTTTAATGGGATTCCTTAGCGAAGCCGCCCGGAAGCCCATTAGGCTTACACACACATACAAATGGCACCGGCTCGAACGGTGGCGTTTAGGGGTTGTGCTAAGAAGAAAACTAATTGTGCGACGAGAAGCTAGAGCAAGACAGTTAACTAGCAGAACGACTTGGCGCGGACGCGCTCCGCCTGCCTCTCCGGATTCGGATCACGGAATGTCGTTTTGGCGGCTAGACGGTGGCTGCAACGTGGGGTCTCAGCGTCGTGGGCCCTGGCGACCCGAGTCCTCGGAGCAGTCTTGAACTCCTGCGGCGGGTTTGCACGGTTTACATGCAGAGGAAGTTGGTTTGTTATATAGTAAAATTCAGGATTCTATTCCTAGCCTATGCATCCTGGCCCGATGGGCAGTGGGCATGCTGGGTCTGCTTGGCCCATTTTTTCTTTTGGCTTGGCCACTCCAGGTCAAAGATTGGGCCCCGAAATCCGATCTGATGGTCTTAGAAGCTCAAAATCACTTTCAAGTTAGCTTGAAGTGAAGGATTGATGCGAGGTTGATAGTCCTGTTGCACGTATATATATGGATGCAGGTGATGCTCGTCGCCGGCTCATCAGAAGTGAACGCCACCGCGTTGTCGACGGCGTCGGTGACAGACAAAGTGGCTAAGAGCAAGAAGGCGAGCTGCTACTACTTGCTTCATTACCTGCTGCCGTGCATATCAGAGCTCAACCACGAGCAGCAAGCTGAGAAAGAGGTGGAGGCCAACATAAAAGGTGTGGTATACATATATACATCACGGCGCAGTAAGCGTTAATATTCATATATATTAACTAGTATTAACTTGCATATCGAACTAATATTCAACTTGTGTCAATATACTATGTGTAGGGGTTTCATTGTCCAAGCTGAGCGTACAGCCGGCGGCCTATAACAAAAACGAGAGGGTGACCTGGTACGTGCATATATGTTCCTAGGGCAGCATGCATTACTTAGTTCAGGGCCCTCCTGTGTTTCACTACCAGAGATAGCTCATCTTAGCCACGGTTGATAAGGGCACCGTGTTGGTTTTACTATTTGGGCGATGACAGCGACAGCGAGAGTCACTGTTGTAATTGTTAGACTCTGGCTCTAAACGTCTCTTGGTTCGTCCAGTACGCTAGTGTCTTGCCAGCAGACGTGGAACAATAAGAACTTGTCGATGTCGTATAACTTTTAAACTTTCTTCCTCTTAAAGAAAAACAGGTACAACCTATTTGTGAAAAAAGGAACCAATATGGAAGAGATGACCGAATAAAATATAAATTAAAGCAAACCACTGCTGTCACCTAGAAGAATATAGTTACTAGGACTAGCTAGGATCAGATCGGATATTGAACTGGTGAGGCCATAGAGTCACTTGGAAGTATAGAGCCTCTAGTTTGGTCTTTTACCGGTCAGTCCAGTTTGGTCCATCCCTCTAATATGACTACGCTTGGAAGCCAACCGAGCCCTGCTACCACTATAGAGCCGCTCTCAAGACCACCATTGGTCGATACCACTACTGCGGATCCCCGCCACTGTGGTACCACCAAGGACGCACACGCTTTTGAGCCCTCACAAATCCGGGCGACATCAGCCAAGAGCTTCTTCTCCACGAGCGCCACCACTATTGAGCTCTTGCTCGTTGTTGTCTCTCCTGCCAATAGATCTAGAATGGAAAATGAGTGTGAGAGGAGAGTTAAGAAGAGATGAGACATGTTGTCGCCCACACATGAGGGAAAGAGAAGAGGGAGAGACAAATAATATAGAGGTGTGGGGAGTCCTTGTGCCTAGTGGCATGAAGGTGCAATCTAGAGGAATGAAGTGAGGTGTGGGGGTGATGGTGGAGAGAAGAAACGTGCACCGAGGCTGAGAATGTGATAATGATAGATAAAGGTGGAGGAAGAGGAAGACAAAGCCCAAACGAATGAAAATTTTAAGTCCAAACCTTTTTTTTTAGAACCGGTCAGTTTTATGAGCTGGTGGTGAAAATGACATCTATTTTCACCACCAGTTCGTGTTACAAAATTTTAACAGTAGTTCTGGTAGCGATAATGATTTTCATCGCCAGTTTGTTACAACCTAGTGGTGCAAATGCCGTAAGAAAAAAACTGTTTATATAGCAGTGTTCACTGAAAATTAGTTAGTAGCTAGCTAGGTTTCATGTTAAAAAATTGACAGAGTAAGTACTTCAAATAATGAGTTAATAAGTAAATTAGCATGGCACACTAGTGAATAAAGTACCGTAACAATTAACAAGGAGAGGATGAATCATGGGGTCCATTAGAGCAAGAGCAATAATTTCGCCTGGCTAAATGGTTCCAATATGGACAACATGCAGTCCTCATGAGGAAAATATTTGCAGTCAAGCCTACAGCCATTGAGGTCGTGGAGACCATCCTAGACCATCCTAGCTGAGAAAGAGAAAGCAGTCCTCATGATCATTACACTTTGGTTTCTCTGGTCAAATCGAAATGGCGTACGTGAGGAAGGAAGAAGGCGCTCGGCTGAAGAACTGGTTCAGTCGATCAGGATATATACCAATGAGGTCTCACAGCAACTATCTCCACCAAAAAGAAGGGGATGCAGAAGGTGCGGTGGCAGAAACCTCCAGTGGGAGCTCTGAAGCTCAATTGTGATGCATCTTTCCTCCAGACATCCATGTGTGGCAGCTGGGGCTTTATTATCCGAGATCACGATGGTGATGTTGTTCTAACAGGACGAGGGAGAATTGATAATGTCCTGAGTGCTTTTTCAAGCCGAGCTGATCGCTTGTCTCCAGGGCGTTCAAGCAGCAAGTAACCTCGGTATTGGGAGCCTTATTCTGGAAACCGATGCCAAGAATGTTCAGTCAGCATTGCTGTCACGGAACTACGATGTCAGACCGGAGGGTGGCCTGATCGAAGAGTTGAAGGATTTTGTTGAGTTAAATTTTGATGTTTTTCTCCTGTAATTTCGTGGGTAGAGATGGCAACAGAGTCGCCCATGCTTTGGCGAGCTTAGGGTATGATTGTACTGAAGGCAATGCTCTCATTACGAGCGTTTGTCCGGATGATATCCATGTAACTCTGTCCGACGATTTGTCGGGGAAGTAATAAAGTCGGCCACGATTCAAAAAAAAAAAATATGGACAACATGCAACACTTGGCGAAACGGTTCCAGTATGGACAATATGCAACACTCTCTCTTCTGCTCTTCTCTCTCTTAAAATAGCAACTTGCAGTCTTGAGAGCCAATGGAAAACCGACATGCATGCATCACAGTTCTCTTCGCCAGCTTTCTACCGGCGCATCACCAAACGCCTGTTCTACTCTCTCTCCTGCTTTCTCTCTCCTCCATGTCAGCTAACGCCGGCTCTCAGCCCATCATAATACTTGCTCTTAGAGGATGTGCTCAATACATGGAAATTTAATTACTGTAATGAGAGAGTAATAAATGTTTATATAGTAGTGCTGCAATAATACGCGTTCCATTCTTTGCAAAATCTCCATTACTATGCATTATTATGCTTGATGATCTTGCATTGTGTGGCAGCGACAACTGCGACACGTCGATCTACGACCTCCACAGGACCTGCCCGCGCTGCAACTACGAGCTCTGCATCGCCTGCTGCAGGGAGCTCCGCGAGGGAAACCTACGAGGTTCCTGTTTGAAAACCACGGACGACGAGTATCCCAACCTCGGTGAAGACTACCTGCACGGCGGCGACGCTTCGGCTGCACAGCCAGATCCAAGCCCGTCGTCAGGCGACCCATCACCATCAGACGAGGTGATCAAGTCTCTGATCGGAGAGTGGGTGGCCGACACCCACGAACTCGCTGACGGCCGCATCCAGTGCCCTCCGGCACAACTTGGCGGCTGTGGCAGCCGCCGCGTGCTCAGGCTGAAGAGGATGTTTCCTGAGAACTGGCTCGCTGACCTTGAAGCCGATGCCTCTGCTGCATTGCCTACTACGTTTAAGGTTGCCGATGATAGTGTGTGCTTATGCTGTTACTCTGGCGATCCAACAATGAAGAGCACAACGAAGATAGCATCAGCTAGGGAAAACTCGCAGGATAATCACTTGTACTACCCGTTGTCGGACGGCACCGAGGACGATGATGTTCACCACTTCCAGAAGCACTGGGTGAGAGGAGAAGCCGTGGTGGCGCGGGGTGTGCTCCGGAAAATGTCAGACTTGAGCTGGGAGCCACCAGAGTTGTGGTCTGCGTTAAATTTAAAAGGCGATCAAAGCCGGCGTTCAGAATTCAGGAATATTAAGGCCATAGATTGCCTTTCTCTCTGTGAGGTTAGCTAGCTTTACATCAATCAATCTTCCTTGTGTTTTTTCTTAATTATTGATTGATATATTTCTGCACAACAGAAAGGTGGCATATAAGTATTTCTTTTATGTTTTATAGGTTAAACTACACAAAAAAGATTTCTTCAGATGGTATTATAAAGGCATGAGATTTCCCAATCAGTGGCCAAGGATGCTAAAGCTAAATGATTGGCCTCCTTCAGCAGATTTTAAGGATCTTTTACCTGCTCATGGAGACAAGTATATAAACGCATTGCCTTTTCAACCTTACACGAATTCAAAATCTGGCTTCTTCAACATCTCTACATTGCTTCCTGATGGAGTCATAAAGGCTGATCTTGGCCCCAAATCATATATAGCCTATGGCTTCCCACAAGAGCTTGGCAGAGGGGATTCCGTCACAAAGCTTCACTGCGACTTAACTGACGCTGTAAGTGAGATGATCCAAATGATAATTTCACCAGCACAGTAACGACTGAGCTTCAATTAGTTTTGTTTTCTCTGCTAGATCAGCATTTTATTTATCTTAATATTTATGGAATTAGTGAATCAAACAGTTATAGCTTCGTCATCAACCTGATTTCGCCTGTATATATATATGTTCCAATTATGTTTTTTCTATGCAACGACAGGTCAATGTTCTTGTGCACACCGCAAAGGTTTCCCCCTCTAATAAGGAGCAAACAAAAGCAATTGCAGAGCTCAAAAGAAACCATAGAGCACAAAGTCGGAAGGAATTGGCGAGTGGCGATGGTTACGGTGACATACAAGATAATAAGACAACACCTAAATATATGGAGGATGAGGAAGGTGCTCTTTGGGACATATTTAGAAGAGAAGATATCCCAAAATTAAAAGAATATCTCATTAAGCATTCCAAGGAGTTCCGCCATACACATTGCTCCCAAGTAAAAAGGGTCAGTCTTGCTTATGTTTACTAAGATCAATGCATGATATTTTTTTTTGTTTTTCTGACAGTACATATTTTTTTTTTAGGTGTATAATCCGATGCATGATGGAACATTTTATTTGACAAGAGAGCACATAAAGAAGCTCAAAAAGGAATTTGGTGAGTTGCATTGGCTCGATTTTTTTAATTCAATACAATTCTTCCTTGAAAAATAAATCATGATGTTATTGGAAATTGAGAATATATTCAGGAGTAGAGCCTTGGACCCTAGTACAAAAGCTTGGGGAAGCTGTTTTCATACCTGCTGGTTGCCCTCATCAAGTCCGCAATCTTCAGGTATATCTTCTGAGAGTACCATTCTTTGCATATGAAATTCTCCACTGTGGAGTATGGTATTCAGTCCACAAAAGATGATCACCCTCTGGTAGATCACCCTCTGGTAAACTTTTACAGTCCTGCACAAAGATTGCTCTAGACTTCGTTTCACCAGAGAATATTAGAGAATGTCTACGCTTGACTGAAGACTTCCGCATGTTACCTAAAGGACACAGGTCAAAAAAGACATATTAGAGGTAAGAAATCCATTTCATCATTCTTTATGTGCCTCAATGATTGTTTCTTAAAAATTGAATGCCAATAAAGGGTGGTGAAACAATTATGATATGAGTTCAGGAATTTAGTACATCCAAGTTGCAATTTTCCATCGCTTTACTGTGGCCACTTTTGATCACTAGGGGGTCATTCTTGGAACTCTTGCTCCATCGCCTTGCTATAAACTAGCCATATTTCTTTCTCTCACTACCCTCCTCAAGTCTCACTCTATCATCTAGTAACACAATCAAGTGATGGAGTAGAGTCTTTCTCGACCTTAGGCAGAGGTGGTGGTGTTCAATTCTACCATGGAAGAATCTCTCACCGATGAAGGTGGGAGACATAATCGAGTCAACCACACCTCGCTACACTAATTCTAAAAAGAGTGAATAAAAAATGGATCAATCATGACCTAGCGGAGTACCTGCAAAAGAGTGGATGCCAATATGAAGTAATGGAGCCGAGGCAAATTCTGAAAGAATCTCAAAGTTAGATGAATGGCTGGGTGGAGTCTGATTTGGTTAAAGGAAAGGAGGATTTGATAAAAATGACGTGATGATAGATGATGACCTTATTAGAAGTAAGGTCTAAGCAATGATAGCCTTTGGGGCCTCGAGAATAGCCAAGAAACACATCTAGAGCCAACCCAGGTGAGAGTTTGTGAGAAGCATGTGGTGGCTGAGAGGTTTGGGTAGCACTTACACCCAAAGATATATAGGTGAGAATAGGTGCGAGAAATGCCATGTAGTGTGAAGTATAGGGTGTGGAAAATGTGAGAGTTTTTTTGGTTAGTAGGAAGTACATGGTTATGTGAAGTGCTTCAATCCAATATGATGGAGGAAAAAAAGGAGGGTGCGAAGAACAATATTATCTACTTGCTACCACTAAATGGAACAATAAATGTGTCCAACCTAGGGCCAGCCATTTCTAAAGAAGCATTAAAATTAAGAATCCTTGCTTGGGACATGTGTTAATATTTAGCGGGGTAACTTCTTTACTACCTAAGAAGGATGAAAACTATACCTGTTTTTCGTGCGGTCAATAACACTTTAACCTTCGCCTCGCTCGGTTCGACGAAAGGCTTCGTCGAACGGGTGCCTCACCCGTGCGATCTCCTCCTGCCCCTCCGTATTTCTCTCGACAATTATGAAAGGAAGGCAATTATCCACCAAATCAAGAAAGCCCATGCACGCGATCTCAATTAGGAAACAAACCAAATCCTGAGGAGACATGCACGCGATCTTAGCCTCCCCCGTATCTTCTCTCTACGGTTATTAAAGGACATGCAAAAGGAAACAATTCATGCAGGACATGCAAAAAGGAAACAATTCACGCAGCGCAGGGTCTAAAAGGAAAGATGCATGCGAATGCAAATAACGCCACGCAGTGATAGCCTCCGCGGTGATCGCGGCGCCGGCTCCCGATCTAATATCCATCTGTGCGAGCCATATCAATCCGCTCCAAAAAGCAAGACCAACTCCATCGACCTCGCTGCCATGGGTCGTCGTTCCGCCGTCCTCGCCCTCGTGCGACGCCACGCCACGCCGTTGACCTTCTCCTTCATCCTCGCCCTCTACGCCGCGTCGCCGACCTGCTCCGCCGTCCTCGACTCCGTTCTACGCCGCGTCGCCGACCTCACCCTCGTGCAACACCATGTCGTCGTTACTGCCGTCGTCCTCACCTCCACGCCAGCTAGGCCGTCCTCCACGCCACCAGAGCCGTGGAGCCGTCGTCATCGTGAGATCGATGTCGTCCGTCATCTCCAAGTTGAAGATCGCCACCGCCACCAACGTTGCTGCCCCATCAATCGCCTGGTATGTGCTCCGATCTCTTGCCGTTGGGTTGATGTGCCTGTCCGACAATAGCCAAATTGGTACTCTAAAAACCTGGATACTGAGTTCAGGTAATACTGGTTGTCTGAAAAATTATAGGACCTGAAGCACCAACTCCATTTGTTGATGCACCTTGCAGACCAACGGCTTCAGGTAATTGCACTCCTGTTGCAGCATCAGCATCACCTTGCTCTCCTCCTTGATCACCAAATTTGGCACAAAAATTAGAAGGCTTGATCAAGCCTGTGTTATACAGTCCCGCAACCCAACAAAAGAAAAAATAACTCAATTTGGCCATGAGAGCATTGATCAAGACATGTGATACCTCACATAGTAGTTTTGGAGAAACATTGACATTAATCATTACTGCTCTACTATGGAGAATTTTCTTTCTGTGGACCAAGACAATACTTTTGAAAACTATATGCACAGTTAGAAGTGCAAACACAAATTTCTGCATGGCGAGATCAAATTCAGATGGGAATCATTATGCTGGGTTAGGACAGTATAATTGTGCGTAGCATAAGGTTGCCTACAAAATGCACTCATATCTAAACAAAATACATTTGTTTCTAACCGAGAACAGATTGAAATACTGAACAGCTTCTATGAATTGATAGATTTTCTCAAAAGTCCTTTTTTTGCTTTTTTTAATAAATAAAGCATACCTTGCCTATGCAAATACTAAAGAAATTCTTTGGATTTCAGATAATAGACTGATAAGAATATCAAGATATAATGTGTCTACTCAAATCACCCATACAAATCTAAGACAATATAAACATGGAAAAACATTAAACTCAATTGCAGGGTTTCATTGGCACAAGTATTTCGGATTTGTTGGGCATAAGTAATAGAAGCAGGTAAACATTATTGCAGATACACAATACTAAATAGCCAATTAATTACCTGAGTTTGGAATGCCCCTATGGTATTAGAATTCATCAGATTTTAGTTTCAATAATACGTCCTTGGTTCAGGAGCCTAACCTGAAAGGCAAATTATTAAAAAAGGTATCCAACCATTTGTTCTCTAACTGGAAAAAGTAAAAAGAAAAAAAAAAAAATCTTGACATTAGAAACAGAAATCTATATCCCTTTTCTGGTTGGCGAGTACTGAACATTAGAAACAGAAATGTACCCAACCATTTGCTCTCTAACTGGTGTTGAGCTTGCTTCTCTAGCAAAACTGGGTCATATATCTAATAGCAGTGAGCTAGCTAACTGACCCTATTTTTAAAAAGGTATCTATTTCTATACCGAGAATGCATTAACTAAGAAAGCCAGGGAACTATTTTTAGCATCTCCCTGCACAAACACCCAAAACAAGTCCACGCTCTGGATCTCATACCCTCTCAGTTTTCACTCTTTTGGTTCGAGACTGATCAACTGCAACATTTCTATAAGCTTTTTTTTTTTGTGAAGAGGTTATAGGATCTAAAGTAATCAACATGCAAGTAATAAAAAATCAATATTTGGTTTTTATATATGTAAGACAGAAAAACTACAATTGAGATCAGAACTTTGGTTCAAGCAGATTCTCTAGATTCAGTACCTGATTTAATGAAATGAATTATAAATGCTTCGCCAATAGGGTTTTCACACTGCAGTTATCTACAAATACCATAGCCTCTAGATGTATGATGTTTGCTAAATGCTTCACGAATAGGCTTTTCATATTCAATTGTTGATCAAATATCCACGTTGCCAACAATGTCAATATCCTAAATGACATTTACTTTTAATCTGATAAACAATTAGCCTTTGTAATTTGTTCATTAACCTGGCTTTTGAGATTTCTATGCTACTCCACAAATGGTTACAATGAGATGATTCACTGCAAGCTTCAGACAAGAAAATAGTAGTAGGGCACTTCTGGAACACGCTTAAGCTTAAGAGGCTATGATCATTGTACAATGCTTCCACTATAATGTCAGACTGTTATAATATAATGAAAGTGAACACGGTTCATCATCACCAAATTAGAGGGAGCTAAGTATAGACAATCACATCAGTTACTCACTTTTCAAATCACATCGGTTTGACACAAACAAAAGAGTCACGAACTTCACTTTTCAAATCACATCGGTTTGACACAAACAAAGAGTCACCAACTGTAGTTGACATTGTCTTAGACTGAAAATTTTAACAATTTCATCAACAGTGACCATTCAACAGATGTGTGTTCACCTCTAGCAACTTCTATATGGAATGTGAATCCAGAAGTGCTAGCCTTTCCAAACGGGTTCTACTTAATCTAAAGGGTTTGTGAACATAAGATGGCAGTTCAAATATGTCTTAAATTAATGCTTACTGATACATTCTTTCTCAAAGGGGATCAAGTTTTTTTTTTTTTTTTTGAGAATTACACGGTACAACGCGAGACACTCACGCACACTCACCCCTATGAACACACGTCACGCGCAAAACCCTACCCCTATGAGCACCTTGAAGGGCGGGCAGCCGACAGATCTGGAGATTCTCGAAGTCACCATAGGCGCGCCTCGTCGTCGACGGGAACGCCGCTACCACTTAATGCATAACGCCGGTAAATCCTTGGGAAAATCCGGGAAAAGGTGTGCGAGCACCGGGATTTGAACCCCGGTGGGTAACGCCCCATTGGACCGTCCTACCATTGGACTACAAGCCCACATATCTAAGTAAAGCTTCGCCTTATTATTTTAAATGATAGATTTCATTCAAAAAATATGCAAAAAGCAGAATCAAAATTATTTCAGGTTGGTTCATAGCTCATTCGGTGTTATTTTTTTCGACGTCCTTTATATATGCAGGTGTACATTTGATTGTAGAAAAAAATGTATCATAAGACTCCACAAAATTCTGCTGTATACATTGAATATTCTGATAAGTGCATCCCATCCCTTTGGTTTTTGCAAGTGGCCTTACTGAATCACATCACAACATCAGATCCTTGGAGCATACTTTACATAAACCATGACAGCAGCATTGCCCTTATCATCCCAGTATAAAAAAATCCAAAAATTGCTCACCTTCCTGGCCAATCTTGCGGCATCAATCCTCTCCTCGCGGATGGTGGCGGGCCGGCGGTGGTGCTACGGTGCGGCACCGCTCGGAGGGGGCCGCGTGGTGTCGGGAGGCGTTGCAGTTGTGGCCGAGGCCGTGGCCGCTGCGACACCCCTCGACAGCTTCGTCGTCAGCGCAGCGTCGCTGGAGGCAGTCTGCGGAGCGCTGCGCGGCGGTGGCTGCTGGCGATGTGGTAGGGGTCGGCGTGCCTACGCGAGGCCGGCCAAGGCGGCGTGTGGGGGCGGCGTCATGGCGGCCATGTCGGCGGCGCTGGTAGCGGTATAGGGGAATGGAGGGAGGGGCGGCGCTGGTAGGAGCCGGGACCGGAGTCCGAGCTGGCGTGGCCGGATCAGTCGACCTTCGCGTGCCGCCCCTACTCCTTATCGCCTTGCCGCCGTCGATGCCAAAGCTCGACACCCGCATCGCGTCGACACCCACGCTCCTCCCCAAATCCGACGACGTCATCCATGGCCGGTACGTGCGCAGCCATCGAAATCCTCCGCACGCAGCCGGCGTGGGCGCTATACGCCGTGGTCCGTCGCCCGGCCAAGCCCCTGCCTCCCGTGCCGGTTGCAACTCCGCCGATGTTGACCCTCCCCGTCGCGGAGGGAGCGCACGCCGGCCGCCGCCACGAGCTCGTCTAGCCGTGCTCGATGCGGGCGCCGGCGGAGGGAGCGGGGATGGGGTAGCAAGGCTGGCCGCTGGTGGAGCAGGGGCGGGTGGTGGCCGCCGGTGGTGCAGTGCAGAGGCGAGCGGCGAAGAGAGGTCGAGCAGGGGCGAGCGGCGCCTTGCGGACGGATTGGATAAAGGAGGAGAGGGAAAAAAAGAAAGAAAAAGGAAGAGAAAAAAGGAAAAGAAAAAAAAATAATATCTTTATTTTAGACAATGTGTGTTTTAAGCCTTTAACAACATCGGTGGCATGCCGCAAAAAAATATAGTGATAAAAAATAAAAAATGGCCGATAATGTTGGTGTGTGTGAAAAGATGAAATACAACATAGCACAATGCATATATATAACTCAGTTTGACACTGCTTTAATACTTGTTTCTCATATATTATTTCTAATTGTTATCATGTTTGCAGGTTATTTTGCCATGGAATTTCTATGGAAAATATATGTTTTATGTTTTAGATCAGCAGGAAAATATGCTTATTATGGTTGACGCTAGACTTGTCGAAGACTGGGTAAAGACACACCAATACCGATATATGTCGGGTAAATTATTGGATTCGACATGCAGTTTCAAGCCATAATGAATAAACATATTCCTGGATGGAATCAAAAAATCTTCAGATGGAAATTTAACCGCGAGAAAAACATTACTACTGACATAGATGTGTAACTCATAATCACAGTCACTAATAGCAATAATAACTATTATTTAATTATTTATATATTATCGATGATGAATCTTGCCACACACTCAAGTGGATTACTTATTCTACAAATAGTCGTAAATCCGCATATATTTGTGCGGTGAGGATAACATACTTTGTTTTAAGGTTTTATGAGATTTTTCAAGACACGCTTGATTGCCCACGACATAAGCACTAATATTTGCATACACTCTCATGTGTACAAGATGGTATGAAGATACGTCGGAACTTACTCATGGATTTATTTGCAAATAAAATAAATGGATATCGAAGATTTCTTCCAGCCGATATAAAACATTATCTTAGGTGAATTATGAAAAGGCCCATAAAATAGATTTTGCGAGCCTGCAAATATCCATGATTGATTGTGTTTCTTTTACAAAACTTATTTGGATTAAATGTCACTTTAATATTTTTTTAATTTTACAGTATTATTATCTTATCATGCGATCCATATATTTTTATAAAAAAAATTTAGTTACCCGTAGCAACGCACGGGTGCTTAACTAGTCTTCATAGAAATGTAGAGTGGTGATAAACATCACAACATAGTAGCTACCTGTTTCCTTTCTCTATTTAGTGACTTGGTACATTCAAGGCCTCAGAAGCATTTTCTCGTTCTAATTCATTGCCAAAAATTATTAAAACGAAAGCCGTGGTCAATCCCAAAGCATGACAATAGCATCGTACTACTGCTTCCTAGTCCATATAATTTATTTGCATCTTCAAAACAATTAATTTAGGAAATCTTGACATGGAAGTGTAACACCCCTAACCACAATTAAACAAGACGCCACCAAACAAGCTAAAAAAATTTGGCAGCATCTCCCCAGTACTTGGGTTCAAGCGGAAGCAACCACACATGAGGACATACATGATTTCAAACTATCAAGTTATAACAACTTAAAAGGGCATATAACCATCATCGGATCCAGGAAACAAGGCTAACATGATCCACCATGAAATTAAGATTCACCAAACTCAAGCACTATTTATATTACAACACAGGCTTATTATATTAAGGCTTGCATGAGCGTGCGATGTATTTGCTACATTTCCCACCCTTCAAGCAAGATCTACTCAAGAACCACGAAAGATAAAGAGGGTGTGAGATATGAAATCTCGGCAAGCAAACTACCTTAAGCGGGTTCTTAAAACATGGATTGGTTAAACATCACTTTTGAACAGCGTAGTAAAAGATACATCAATATATTAGGTATATCAATATATAAGATACATCATTTGCTCCATAGAAAGTTCAAATGTACTTCAAAGTGCATATGCAAATGATAGAATGCAATGCAAACGTGAAGCGATGTAATGCAGTGCATGACTTCACTTCTACCTACACATCCCACAAAAGGGAGTGAGGGCTGCAACCACAATGCTTATCAATAATGCGTTCTTTGTGCCGGTACTTACCGCACCAATTTGGCTACGGTTTCTTCAAATGCATATCAGCGGGGAAGAGTGCAAATGCAAATGTTGCATTGTGCGTAATTGATGTACTTCATAGTTCAACAATTGAACCACAAAATGTGAATTCATATACTTCAAGGTAAGCAACCGAACTTAAAATTTCAGTGTGAGATGCTGAAATCAAGTGGAGATAATTCAAAAAACTAAGCTAAGGCATGTGGACCACATCGCCACGTTTACTTGCCTCAAAGGCGGCGATGCAAAACGTGAGCTAAGGGCGATCCAACGGTGCACCACCTGTTCACATAACATCACCTCAGATAATAAACTCAACAAACATTCACTGGCCCGACACATAAATCATTTCTACGGCTGCACTACCGTTTCCCCAAAACGGCGATCGAACTAACAACCAACAGCAGCAACCCTTCTTCACATTTTCACCGAGGATAAATTACTTACACAAAAATTATGATACTTTAGCAGAAGATGGCAAACACAATTATATACAACTTTGATATAGCACAATCTAGCATTTGAGATCTCTAAAATGGCATAAACAACCTCTCGAATCCAACTAAACTTTTCTCGATGACTCAAACGGGGCAGCAGATCTTCCAAAATTCATAAGCTGCAGTTATACTCAACCAAAAAATATAATCCTTACCAATCTAGAAAGCTCAAGAAAACACTATAACTCTTGTTCAGATCATATGTTCAGATTCGTCTAACAAGATGGTAAAAAAAACAGATAAGATCCTAAACTATCATAATTGTCGTCACTGGAAAACAGCAATAAAAGAATGACTCTATCTCCCAGAATACTACGGCTATGAGGCTGATCTTGGATTGAAAAGAAAGATATTGAGGTGCTCTACAAAAGTTTCCATAGTGGCAAAAATTATTAAGGCCATTAAGGTACCCAAAAACAGAGATGAACCGATCTCGCTCGGCTGACAGATTTTGAACGTGGACAAGATTGATCTCATGATTTTTCTCCCAACAAACGGCCTCTAGTCAGCGATTTAATCCACACAAAGTTAACCAAATTTAGTGGATTAAAACATGACATCTCACCTTGGCTATTTCCCCAAGTTAGGGGAGCAGGAATCAGTTGGGGAAAAGTTAGTCTACACCCAAGATGCAGCTCTTCTTGATCCTCTTCTCCTCCTAAACCATTTTTCTCCTTTATCCCTTGATTATTGCTGCTATGGAGGTGGTTCTAGAGAGGAGAGGTGCTGTGGAGAGGAAGAGAGGCGGCGGCTATTGGGCTGGCCAGCTGATGGTTCACGGTGGGGAGAGGGAAGGAAAGAAGAAGGGAAATATATATATATATAAAGGAAACCCACAGCTGTCCACGCCAAGGGTTGAGAGTAGGACACCAGGCAACCAAGGATGGTTACTGTAGCTACGCATTTACTACTGCTGTCCAGTAGTTTCTCTTCCTTTCTAAAAAAAAACTTTCCATATTAAAAAAAAAATCTTTTTTTTTTAAGGCTTTCAATCTGGGGTATTACAGGAAGTATAGTAATAAACTTGATATATTGATTAAGGTAATATCATTTTTGATAATTATGTTCAGAATTGGAAAGGTATATTTTGACAATAACATATTTTTTCTAACATCGATGAGAATGTTTTACATTATTTTTATCTTTTAACACATTTTTTTGTGAAATGATTTGATCTAAAAGGGTAAGTAATTATGTTTTGACAAGAAAAAAATAAAAGCTAAAATGAAAACATGCATGCCTCATAAATAGGTTTGATGTGACAACCATCAAATGACTAAAGGCATGTGAATAGTCCTATTAATCCCATGATATGTCTAGGGCATTTCAAAGCAAAGATGTTAAAAGAGTCAATAATAGACCCCCTCACATCTAGCACTCTAGCCTAGATCTAGATCGGCCCATCCCTTCTCATTCCTTGCCATCTTGCCACGAAATGAATGAGATGGAGAGGTGCCACCCTACTTGTAACATAGGTTTCATAGGTGCCACTATTTTTTTTTCAAATTTTTTTACGTAAATGTCTTCACGCCAAAGGCATGCGACCCTTTTGTCACCCTCTAGCGGCGCAACATTGCATGGATTCGTTAGCTTCACCCTCATCCCATGCAACACTAGTGTTTTGGGCGTGCCCCGACACGCATGATCACCACACATATTGTTCTCGCATAACTTAAACTTAGCGACAAGTATGAAAAAACATCAATGATAAATCCGAGTGCAGTCAAACACTTCACTAAATTCAACCTAGTAAGATGATGTAGTTGTTAGGACTTAGGAAACCAGGTCTTTAAAACTATAAGCAGTTATTAGTGTGTGCCCATGCGAGTAGGAAGCATACAAAATTGTTTTACTTCAGAGCTAGCTGAGCAGGAAGCATACAAACTTATCTATTCTCCTTATATCTGATCTGATATGGTGGAGTAGACTATATTTAATAGTGTGACAGCTTTGCATATGGATATTAGAAAAAGGCACATATGAAGAATCAAAGAATTCAAGACAACCTACGTTTAAATGATACCTGCCATTGAGAGATAACTATGGACCTACCACCTATGTTTTCATTGCAAGGTTGCTTGTCCTAACCTACAGGCTGCATCACTGCAAGCCTACAAAAATCCAGGGTGCTAGCTGCACCATGAAACCCAGCATTAGAGCCAATTCAAATGTAAAATCTGAAATTATGGATGCACTGATGTTGTAGCTACATCATAGTAATAGTAATATGAATTTTGTAGTCATCCTCCAAAATGCATAGGTATACTGTAGGTACTCTATAGTTTTAAAAATCTACCGAATAGATCAGCCAAAATTTATGATAATTTTTTGTCTACAAGAATGTTGAAACAATCAAACTGAGTTCAACTATCCATGTCGTAGCCACTATAAGTGCATTTTGTTTGGATATCACGCAGAGGAAGAGGAAAATGTATGTCATGATTATAGAGTGCACAAAATTTAAAGTTGAATGAAGCAACAATAAATGTTGTGTGCCAAGAAGCATCTGTTACATGAACTGTAACGACAATTTTGGTTTAGCATATCATTGTCAATCATCTAGCTTGAAAATATACTAGCAACTTATACATGGTGACAACGAATGAACAAAGCCAAATTCTCTTTAATCCGAGTATCAAACTCTATAAGAGAAGAACAACACCACTTGAAACGATAGGGATTAATGTGATCATGACCAACAGGTAGGAATCCATAATCGCCAAAAGGTTTGGGACCGATGACAAGTCTCTGCACAAGGTGTATATTAGAAGCCATCACAATTTCACTACAACGGCAATAGATCTATGAGCCAAGGATTCAGTGTAATGTGAATGCTTGATCTGAATGCTCTCTCAAGTGGACACAAAGGCTAGAACCGAAGCATCCAACAAAATGATTTTTTTATGCATAAGCAAAGGGACAAGCCTATGGATCCAAAAGGTCTATTGCATATAGAGAAGAGGCTTCCTGAAAAGTTCATTGATCTTCTCTAGCCAGTTTGGTGTCACAGCCAGCAAAAAATGATTAGCTACATCAGCATGTCTCACATGTGCCCACAAAGCTACCAAACTACCTAGTGGAGGTATCTAATAAACACATAAACCATGCAAACAGTATGAAGTACAACAGTTGCACTCAACAGTGCAACAGATATGGAACATAGAGCACTCAACAGTACAACGGAAGTGAAACATAATAGCTTACAGTAAAACAATGCCTAAACATGCATGGAACAATTAGTAGACTAAAAGGTATACCAATATGCCAGGGTTATGATCACCTATAGGCTGATGAATATGAAATCTTGTTGATTTTTGCGAGAGTGAGCACCTTGCTAATAAAATAAGAAAGAACAATCGTAGTTCTTAAGTGAATAATAGACAGTAGATGAAAGAAGGAATACATGAGATGAAAATAGTTCACAGAAGAGCATTGGACAAAATTTGGAGATAAAATCAGAGAGAAAAAAAATTATAGAACAGGGATCTATGTATATAGATCACTCTACTCATCAAAGAAGACATAGTTCTCAAAACTTGAATCTTATATGTGGCTCCTGTTACATTCACATTTCATTAAACACATATAGATCTAAAGCTTGCATGTTTGTTGCCATGATGCCTGTCTTACAGATTTCATCACTACAACCATGGCATGTATTGAGAGCAATTAGCCTTGGGATTGATTGATTGATTAAAGGGGCACAGGGGTACATTATATAGGCAAGGATCCCTAAGGGTTTATAGAAACACCCAATCAACGGTGATCCTTTCCTTATCAATCTATCTTAATCCCTAAGGTGCATAGCCGCACCAGCCCATAACAGCCCATTAGGGCGCCTATTGCTAACATGTATAAAGACAGGCACCATGCACCAACTATAAACATCTCCCTCTCGTGTCATTGTTGCTTCATAAGGGCACACTCAAAGGTCCACTTTTTTTAACACACATTTTCAAACAGAAAAAAATCCCCCTTAAGTTTGTAATAGACCAAGTAAAAAAAACCTAAACAAAAGCTATAGGCACATCACTATCATTCAGGGGATGCATATTTTACAAACACTAAAAAACATAAGAACTCAAAAGTGTAAATTCATTAGAATCAGATATCACAACAAAACATACCATTAAGACAAGGTGTCATCAATCTCGTTGAGTAGCTAGTTTCTCTGTCCAATATCGTTCAGCAACAGCTTGTTTCCTTGTAACAGATCAAGAATCAGAACCAAACAAAATACATGACCTCATAAGTATCATTCTAGGCTTGAAAAAAGATTGTTGTCTGAGGAATATCCCTATACAAGATTACACCTTGAAAATTGTAGTCTACTATGAAAACCCATATACACTTTGTAGGAAAGAAATAGCCTGAAGGGCGGCCTGCTCATAACCAACACAGGCAATGGCACCAACAGGCATCCAGAAAAAAAACTGTGCTCGTGCGTCGTGCATAGAAGGCCATACCTAAGCAACCACGACAGTAGCAAAGAGCGTAGGTTCCGGTAACCATAGTCCACCTGAAAAACACAATCATAAGAAGCACACAAACAATCAGTCCCGACATATGTGTCATTTGCAAATAAACAAACAGATTTTGACGCGACGTCCCTAGATTCACAAGATGTCCTAAAATGGCACATCCGAGCATGCATGACAATAATCTCCACTACTGCGCCGGCACGAAGGCAGCAGCACACAACAACACAAACTCAAACGAGCATTTCCTCAAACACGTCCCTAGCACCTAGTACCAATTGGACAGACATTTCATCGAACACCTACCTGACACATATGCCAGAGCACACGGCCCTACCAAAACACTGTAGCATGGCGTCGAGCTCTCACCGCACGAGCTGGACCTCCACAAAGCAGACCAGCGCCATCCAGCCACTACAGAACGACGGTGAGTTCACGCAGCGCCATTGCACACCCAAACATTCCAATGCGACCCATCATAACTAGAAGAAACAAGTAACAAACCACAACAACAACATCGCAAGGAAGAAGACCAAGAGGAGCAAGAGGTGATGACAGATACACACTTGAGAGACGACGGAACGAAAGGGGAGGAGCGATTTTTCTGCTACCTCAAAACCCAAACAATAAAAAGGAGCAACAAGTCGCTGCCCCCAAGTATCTGTAAAGTGGGTCGATCATGCGCACACATCAGTAGCAGATCGACAGCGGCCGTGCTTCGGCAAGAGCGCCTGGTCACTCTGGGCGTTCGGGTTACCCGAACTGATCGGGTCGGGTAGTTTGGGTATTTGGAAAGTCAGGTAATTGAAACTGTTACCCAATAACAGCCACGAAATTTCATCACCCAAAATTTCGGGTACCCGCAATTGCGGGTTCGGGTTCAGTATACCCGATCTACCTGAATTTATAGAAAACAACAAAGTACACAAAATTTTAATAAGAATTTAAACAAAATTCACCAATAATTTGTGTATAATTTCAACTACAATTTGTGAAGAATAATATATTATAGTCACTTATTCAAACCAAGAGAATTATATTCAAATAAAGTGATAGTTTCAAGTGTTCAACTAACAACACATGATAAAAACAAAGTCGAAGACAAAAATTCAGGTAGTTCGGGTACCCGCGTGCATTACCGAATTTTACCCAAACTAATTTTGAGTAATCAAAATCACTATCCAAACTTATGATCGGGTACCTCGGGTTCGGGTAGTTTGGGTCTGCGTTCGGGTAGTTCGAGTGCGGGTATCGGGTTTTTTGCCCATGGTGAGCGCCTCGGACTCGCTGCGGCCTCTGGGCCCGCGGCGCCCGCAGCGGCCAACACCCATTCGACAACGCCCTACCGGAGGCGATCCGCGCGCAGCGCCGGGGCGACCAACCCATGCCACCCACCCGACCATCGACAAGCGGGCCATCCATCATACAGGTCCACTGGTTAGCCCCGCGAGCCCCTGACCGCGGCAAGCCAACGATAAGCCAGAACAGGCAGTGCAGTCTCACACAGCCAACCCGCGATCCATCGCCAATCATGGCCATGCGGGCCACAAAGCACCGGGGCCTGCTGCACAGCCACTACGGGTATTAAAAATGCCACCACAATCGCGGGCACGGGAACGCACGAGCGCATACGACGGCGCGCCATGGTGTATGGAGGAGCCCTACACCGCTGATTCTAGGCGGTGCGTAAGAACTCCATCGGCGTGGCCATGGTGAGGCCGCGGTAGTGCCACCCGCTCTAATGCTAGTAAATCCATATAGAATCTTACCTCCTTGCTATACTGCTAATTGCCATTGTAGTCCATAGCATTGTCATATCTGGTGGGAGCGAAAACCTCCTTGTTGACATGTGCTAGGTCATTCTATAGCTCTGATTGCATTGGAGGTTGGGCTACCCTAGCGGCTCCCATGAGGGAGGTGAGCTAAGTCCTTTGGGTGAGTAATCGTTGCGCCGATGGGGAGGTGAAGGAGTAGGAGGTGCTCCACATGATTGATTTGGATAGTAGCCTATCAGGGCCTATTTGGTTCGAACCCCCGCAGGCAGCTCCTAGCCAGGCAATCAATCTGAACCCCAGGCCATCAAAATCGGACGCCTGGCAACGCTGCCTGGCCCAGGCAAGTTTTTCACGCTCCAAACCAAACAAAGCCTCAATGCGTGGGAATGGCTAACCTAGAGATGCTGACATATAGCGGTGCTTGTCTGGGCAATAGAGCCGCCTTGCTCCCTTTCGCCTGCACCCCTAGTGTTGAATTTGTGGGAGGAATGCTAGGGGATATGGGGTATCGCTTGGGAGAATCTGCCTCTATGCATGCCAATCATGCCTTTATGCTTGCCATGATACTGCCTTCTATCTCTTGCATCAACACTATTGCAGAGTCAAATTCTCATAGTCCACACTGAAGGAGCTGCAGTCAATCGTACTCACTCACCATCTCGATAGGGAGAGAGGTGGAAAATGGTACTGACATATGGACTCATTTAGCAATGAGTAGAGGAAGGATGAGAAGAGTTGTTTACAAAGGATACATAGCCATAATTGATATTTCAAGTTAAAAGTGATGAGGAAAGCAAAAAAAAAAAAAAAAAGGGAAAAACAAAGATTGTCCGCAAAAGGAAAGGTGTTGGGGGCGTACAACAACCACCCCCCTCTTTCACTTGTCTCTCTTCAAACACATCGACTAGGTGAAGGTTCTCTTCTTTGTTGCGAGTGTGTTTTTAGCTCCGATGATCTCAATTGTGTATGACAGTGAAGGGTGCTTTGCGGAGCCGAATGTATTTTCGGTTTGCACCTAGAGGAGTGAAGGCGCAGGAGCACATGCTTTCTTGGTCCAGAGGTCGATGTGCATCACCAAATAGGTGCTCGTGCGGGTGGATGTGGTTTTGATCTAATGATAATAATGAGACTTGGTTCTCATGATGTGTACAGGAACAAAGGACGTCCGGGGTGATCAACAAGATTCTCCAAGTGGGGTCTGTTCTTGTCGGTGACTCAACGGCTTGGCAGAGTAGGCTCGGGCAACTTGCTCACTCGGGGCACGTGGACCGTGCTTGCCCTGAAAAGGTAGGGAATATTATGAGATCTTTGGCGGTTGAGACGGTATAATGGTCTTATAAATTCCTAAGGGAGGATATAGTTAGTCTTTCAGATGGGGTTGTATTGACGATTGATATTCAAGCAATGCATTCTACATTTCATGTTGTACTCTTGGCTTCATTTCATCTATTCGCCGCCTTGGGCAGTGATAGGGAGTTCGAATGCTTAGGCCTAGAACAACAAAAGGTATCTGGCTACCCATATGCAAAATGGGCGGTTTAGAGGAAAAGAATACCCTAAAACATAGCAAGCAATCGGAGGAGCTATTTTGTGTCGAAGAAGAGAGGAAACCCAAATCTGCATCGTCTCTCTCCTCGACACAAATCTTCGATGCTAGGATGATTTAAGAGGCGGCAAAGGTGGCTGGGGCGACTGGACAGGGAAGAGAAAAACCTGATCTTGAGCCGGAGCCGGCGGAGGAGGGTGTGGCGGGGTATTTGAGGTGGAGGTGGTCGTACTCAAGGATGAGTTGCTCCAGATCCTCGTCGTTGGTGACAGAGACGAGCATGGTGAAGTTGATGAAAAGGAGTAGCCTCTCCAACGACAGGATTCTGGTCTCGCCATTGATGTACACGAGCTAGTTGTCGTACCGCCACTAGAGGAAACATTACGTGGCACTAGGGTTGTGGGTGGGAGGATTCGAGATTGGAACAAGGAGGTGCTATGATAGGGGATAAGGGGCGGTCTGCTGGTAGCTTCATGGTGCATGGAAGTTTGGAGGTGGAGGTGGTGTCGCGGTTCGCGGAGGGGCGGAGTCAATGACTAATACCATGACAGGAACATACAAAGTGGTGAGCTGAAAAGTAACATCCACAAGGCATTGATTCCAATTGTTAATGTAGGTGCACATCTATGTAAATGTTGCACCATGTACATTCCATTTGTACTCAAGAAATGATTAGTGCCTAATGATATTGAGAATCTTGCCTAACTATGGCAAACCAAGAAACAAGTTAGTTAGTGTTTGTAATCTTTTTTTGGGGTTTCATATATGATAGCCGTAAAGATTTGTGTTTTGCATGCTTTTGGCCTCTTGTAAACATGCATGGCCAATGAAATATGTATATTAAACTCTTGATGCATCACACGTTTAGACAAGGCTATGATATGATGACCATTGGTAGCACATGAAAATTATCTCGTTGTCTTGGATTTAAGGACGAATGCCCTCGAACATCCTAGGTTTTGTTGATTATGGCTCTAGACAAAACTTTCCATGTTCATACATTGAGGGTCACTTCAAGAACAACAAAGATAGATGAGCTCTTTATCTTGAGGCCAATTACAAGAACTTCATACATGAAAATCACACCATCATCATGGTAAGGTGAATAGTTTTTCTATTACTTTGGATGATATAGAGCAATGTCCCAATGAATGATCTCTTATAGTAAGACGTCCATGCTGTGGTTTGATTGAGAAACTTTCCGACTTATTCTCTCTACTTCCGAACCGTAGAAAGATGTTCATATCATTCACCACTTCTTGTTTGTCATTGTACTTGAGTGTTGACACGCTCTTTCAATTCCATGCCATCATATCTCATCTAGCTTTACGTTGAAACCCTCTAAGGGCACAAATTTATACCTAAACATCAAACATCTAAGTCAATTCCATTAGAAGAGAATAAAAAAAGTAGTTCGAGTGCATAAGTTTGTTGCTCCGCACGACCTCATGATTCATCCATCTAGTGGAAGCTACCAGTGTGCGATGCTGACCAGATCATGGAGATGTTGCATGGAAGTAGGAAGACCTCTCCTATCCACCTTGATGGTTGATCTATATCCTCCTCACCTAGTGTTATCTATTAGGTTTATTCCCGAACACAACATATAAGGAAGGGGCCACTCTTACCTATGAAGCTAGTATTTTATGTTGAGTTAGGTGTGAGGGCGCCTTTGGTTTGTTGTGGGCTCTAGTGGATAGGGCGCCTTTGATTTGTTGTGGGCTCTAGTGGACCTATTCTTGGCTACAACGAGCTAGGCTGAATTCACTGCACACTCTAACACTATAAGTGGTAGGCATATATATGTTTGTTGTAACCTCACCACTTCATATTGCATTGGTAGAAAAAGCTCCAATGTTTGCACACGTTACATCTACTTCTAGCAGGTGTAGGTCTTTTCTAAAGAGGAGTTTTCTCTGTGTCATGTGCATGACCTCCAAGGGCTCCAATGGCTCATGAAGGGACAAACGGGAAGGATAATAAGAGTTTAGGCCAATTTTAAAGCTTTAATGATCTAATATTCTCACCTCTAATGCCAACTGAATTGAGAGGAAATTGTTTTGGAGAGATGTAGTTGTGGAAACCTTACACACTACAACAAACCTGCAAATAGCTAACATCTTCTTTATGATGAATTTAGAGAAAATCATTAATAATGAACAACATTTGACAATCATATTTTTTCGCCATGGGTCTGCACCAGTGGATACCTAGCCTATATTACATTGTGACATTTTTATATGGAATGTCATAGTTTATGAATTGAAATTCATCATACTCTAGTTAGTTCAAAACAATAGGCCCACCATGATATAATTGGTGCTAAGGAAAAAATAGTAAAAATTAAGGTAAGAAGAAATCAAATAGAAATTTGGCTTTGCAGGGGGGGGGGGGGGGGCAGGATTGGAAAAAGAATTGAACAAATGACTTCTTTCCCTCTTCTCTTAATACTTGAATCTCATGAGTCGTCACATGACCTACACTGTTCAGTCGATTGCTCAATCGAGAGTTGTTGTAATAATGGCACCTTTGATATTGGTATGTTAAAGAATGGGCACGTTGATGTTGGCATGCTATTAAATGGGCCTAGATTTTTCATAAATTAGGTGAGACGGTGATTTGGCTTTGGGCGTTCTACGGTCTAAAACTATCATGCATATGCTAGCTTGAACTTATTAGACTGACTTACAACCATGGTACGACGTTTTTTTTTCTCTCACAATAAAACAACATCAACTGGCTTACTTTTCAAAAAAAAACATCAACTGGCTTATCACCGTAGAAACCATCAACCAAACAACCCAATGACATGCAGATTATCTCGTGATAGTTTTTGAAATATTGTCATATAGTTTAATCCATGTCGTTGAATCTGTGATGATATCTGAAACCATTACAAACACGACGCCATGAAGTTTTTTTTTTTTGACCCATGACACAATTTTTTGAGTTAAATGCATGGAAAGCCCCTGAACTTGTCTAGGTGTGTTACTTATGCCCCTAAACTTTAGAAATGCATTTTTGGGCCCCTAATCTTGTCAAATGATACACCGGTGGCTTAAGTAACACACCTAGACACGTTCAGGGCTTGCCATGCATTTAACTCTACTTTTTTTTTTTTGTCAAGGATTAAGTGGTTTCCTGTAGTTACGTGAGTTGGGTCACACAAATGGGTGGAAGAGGAAGAGAACGCTAAGGGCACCCACAATGTGCTAAAAAAAGTTAGCCTTAACAATAAATGATGTATTTTCATAGGGTAATGCTAAAGCGCATGGTTTTTAAATTTTTTCCAAGCGACGTATCAGCACCATTGGATTTAGATTGGAGGGTTGTTATTGTCCATCTTATACCTTGAGTAGTTGTTCAATTCTATTTCACATGTTCACGTCTTATAGTTAGGCATATGAGATATAGGAAATGTGATTTTCATATGCAACAAAGGTTGTGGAGTTGCACTAAAAAAAAAAAAAAACTCTATGTGGCGCACCAAACTTATGGTTGACCATAAGAAATGAATCCTAATTTCTTTCTTTTCTCTCCCTTCACTCCATCTCAAACGCACCAGACTCGGTGGACATAGCTTACTACCTACATGGGGTTTCACGTTTATTGCTCATTGAGTCTTTCTTTTCATTTTTCTCAAGTATTTAGTTCTCATGCATCCTTCAATTATATACTCTTCATAAAAAATTTAGGGATTATTACTGACAGCTAATTACTTATTATGTGATGCAGGTGAAGAAAATGATAGTGTTTGCTGTTGACGATGCTGTCAAGATGTTGAAAGACCGTGGAGAGTAGTAAGCGAACAAACAAAATGAAATAAATTGGGAAGACATGTATTTGTGCAGAACACTGTCGATCGCCTCTGTTGATCCTCCATTCAAGAACTCGTCGTCCTGTGTATTGCTCTCGCTTGGTCGTTTATCATGTGCTGAACTGGTTCAGAGACACTCCAGAAAGGAGGAAAGAGAGAAGAAAGACCCTGATCTCGCAGGTTGCTTGTTGGTCCTGTTTACCTATATGGCTATATGATTGAACTGAAGAAGAGCCATATCGATCGTTCTAAAATCGTGTTTTTTTATTTTCTATAAGTAACAACTGTGAACTGAACAATGTGATGGAATATCTCTGCTTTTGAATTACCCGAAATACACTTTGTTGGTCAGGTTCACATCACACATGCATACTCAGAGCGCACTGCAGTACTGCACCCAGGTTTATCCATTTGGATGCACGGCCGCTACATGTGCGGTGTGGCGCAGAAGCAGTCGCCGGCCGATAAATATCTCTGGCGCCCCTTTTTGACGCCGCGCCTATCTGGCATGCCCTTTTTGGTCATCATGGAGTGCAGTGCCGTCCTCCTTCCGCCGCAGGGCGCCGAGGTTGGGCGGCGCGTCCTCCTTCCAGTGAAGGCGCAGTTGTTCTTGAGGAGGACGATGGAGCGGCGGCGCCGGCTTGCGAGTTCTGTGGCGCCGGCGAGGTGCAGCAAGATGTACGTTCCCGGTAGGTAGCCCATTCACCTCTCGATTCTCTCTATCTGTATTTACTATGCTTCTTCGTTCTAGCTATCTGTACGTTTCTCCAACTCCTCATCAGTAACAGTAGCTTGCTCGTTGTGGTGCCTGGCCGGCCACCACTTGGCCTCACTGCGCATGGTTGTGATGATTCAGGCTTTGGGGAGGGTTCACCGGAGCGGAAGGCGGCAATTAACCTCCAGCACTTCTTTAACTACATCGCCGTCATGGTTGTCCTCTCACAGCTTGAGGTTGCCTTCTTCCTTTTTTCTTTAAGTAAAACAGAGTGTTCCACAGCCGCCTTGCATTTTGGACAGGCTGTTCCATTTTTTACAAAAACTGTATCGATCGATGTATAGAATATTGTACTGTGAAGGTATTTTTCATGGAAATCCATTTTATTCATAAATAATAACATCCATATATGCACTTTTTCAATTGCTATCTACCCTACTCCCTTTGCCCTTGGTTTGTGCAAACTATTGTCCCAAATTTAATTTGTTCTTCAATGAATATTTTGATATGTGTATTGTTCTCAACTTTCAGACTTGATGTCTTGATTGACAAAGGGACTAGAAATTGCTAACATATTTTTAATTTCGTTTTATTCTTTTATTTGTATCGTCGATAAAGAGTTACAACAGGGAAGCTTACTTTGAGCTCAAGGAGTTCATCAGCCGCACCTCTCTGAATGACGCTGAAGTTTTCTGCACAAAGCTGATGCGCGAGTCTCCAAGGCTTAAGGGACTAGGTAAGTTTAGTTTTTTTAAACCGCACACACTGTTTTAGTTTGCTTGATCCTTTTATAAATTACTGAGATATGTGGTTTCGTCTCTTGTTTCGGCTTGGAAACAAACAGCCATGAGGATTCTAGAGGTGCGTACTCAGAGCATTCATAACTGATGCCATGTTCTAAACTTAGTCTTTTCAACCTGTATTTCAAAGGGATTCAGATGGATTAACGCAACTGCAGGTCCGATCTGCTTATGTGAAGAATGATTTCGAGTGGGACAATTTAAAGAAGTTATCGTTCAAGGTTGCCTTTCTTCAGATCTACTATCGGTCTATTACATGCCAATAAATTACGGCTGAACTTTTTAAAGTGAAGTTATGACCTGTAATATGAGCATCCGTAAATTTTCGCTGCGTGAAATCATTTCAATTATCTCTAAAAAGATAGGTCACAGTCAGTAAGAATTTCAGAAAAGCATCACTGTGCAGTGTTGCCTTTTTTAATGCTCTTTTGTCTTCCACTATATATCTGCAGATGGTTGATGAGGCCAATACAAAGCTCATGAGGGATTATGTCGTGGAGGTCAGCCACATTGAAGACGAATGATTTCTCAAAGAGCAAGAGGCTCAGTGGACACATGTTATTAGGCTCAATGGCCATCTCCAAAATCTTAAGCTTACCGGTGCCAACTCCGTTCCTCTAGGCCATCATCGTCAACCTCAGGCTGCTACTCCCAGAGCTGTTTCAAATTTCAAATCCCCTGCCTTCATGAGAGTTAATCGCAGCCATAATGGAAATTCTTTAAGGGGCTCTAACTGCAACCCGTTAATGGGCAGGTTTAAAAGTCATTCAAATCGGTTGAGCCATTCAAATCGTTTTGGGTCAACGACCGGGCCATTTAGCTAGATTTTTGGGCCCTGTACCCGATCCAAAATGTGTCACCCCTGGTTTTGGGCCTCTCCCCAGGTTTTGCTCCAATTGTCTCTCCCCGGCCCATTCCGTTACTCGCTGCAAGAATAAATCCCGTTGCGGATTTGCCTCCGTTTTGGTCATAAAACAGTCGCCTGTAACGGCGCACCTCGATTACAGCACCTACCAAATGGGGATTTTGGCTCTACAACTTCTCGGAGGCATCACCAAAATGAGTCAATGATGGATGGGCCCTCTAATTTTCACCGGCCACGCTTTAATCGCGCCCCCTCTCAATATATTAATGTCTCGAGAGAAATCCACGATATTCCTCCCGGTTCATCTGTTGCTCCAAAGAACAACGCTCCCAAACCTTGGCGATTGAGTGCTCCAGGAGTTCGACGACGACTAAACGTCGTCGCCGGCGGCGAATCGGGTCCAAGGCAGTCAGATTCCTCCTCGCCTCCTGTCTTCAAGTCCTTTGGTGAGTTTGGTTTCAAAGTGCTTGGTGCTCCTCCTCCAAGAACTCATCATTTTGCTTGGTATCTAAAAAACCCTCACTCTACTCCAGTGCCGCCAGCCATGGCGTATCATTTCATCGATCCCACTCCCTTCATGCCGGATTGGGGGCAGCGTGTGATGATCCCCGGACGCAGCCTATGCTCGAGTGGTGATCGGGCGTCTACGAGAGGAGGAACAATGGCGTTGCCATTGCCCACATCCACCCGCCACCTCGGGATCATCAAAACTTCAAGGTGATCATAGACATTCTCCGTGACTTTCTGAATCTTCATGTTCGTTTTCCTTACCAGTTCATCCAGCCATGTCCGTTTGGGCAAGCTTATGTCACTCTGAATCACTTGGGTCACCAGGATTTTCTAGTCAACAGTGGACCACACCAGTTTGGGGATATGCACATCACCTTCAGTCCGCACAATGCTGCTTGGAATAACAGAACCACTCTTTTCACACATGAAGTTTGGTTGATGATGTTGGGTATGAATTTGGATTTGTGGTCATATCCACTCCTAGAAAAGGTGCGGTTTTGGAATGTTAATGGCTTGGGATGAGGATCACAGTCATCGAGGCAAGATCTTTGGTTAAAGTTAGAGTGGATGGGCTTGAGGATATCCCCTGGTTCTTTGTTTTTTCGAAGGAGAAACTCGAATCCGAAAGTTGGGCCGTGTGCGGTGTGAAGTGATTAACACTAGAATGCTTAGAGCTGCTCCTCGGGATGAGGATTTCCCTCCGAAGACCCCATGGATCTTGATCCCAATAATTTTGAATTTTTTGGGTTTGGCCAGCATGGTCTGGCCCAAACGATGCTCCTCCCGATGATTTCAAAGGGCTCGGGGATGACCAACCAAATGATGAAGCTTGGGCTCCCCGGCCCAATAATCGAATGTGAACCCGGCCAGATCAATGTGGCCCAAGAGGTGATTCAACAGAACTTTGCGGCCAGTTGGCCCAAGATGCGATTAACCAAGTTTAAATTTGCCTCTAATTGACAATCGGCTGAACAGATTTTGCGACCCCAGTTGAGGAGGTGATTCAGAATTTGATTCAAGCACACGCTACTCCCGAGATTGAAGAAGGTCAAGTGCTTGCCATGGATGATGCTACTCGACTCCGACAATGAGTTCAATGCTCTTCTGTTTAGCTGCCCATTCCTCCTGTTGAGATTGTTCCCTTCCCCGACTTCAACAATCTTGACCAAATGATTCGGATGAGATTAATGAAGAAGATCCGCTTGGTTGGGTAGCTCCAAAATTTGAAGAGCCCACGGCGGCAAAGACAATCGAATATCGGTGGGCATGGTTCGCCGGGGATCGGATCATCTATCCCCGACCGGGTGGCTACAGAATCGAATCCCTCTCCACCATGCCCCGACTCCCTCGATTTTGGATAAAGTATTTCTCCTCACCAACTCCTACTTCTTGCTCTGTTCTTATCCCGGATGAATGGATAAATTTTTTCTCCTTTTTCCTAATGCAGCCTCCTACTTATGATTGGGCCTCTTCTATGCTACAATCCAATGCTTGGGACCAGCTTACTCCTGAAAGTTCAAAGTTTGGTAATGCTACTCTCTTCCATCTCTCCAAACATTGTCCATCTACCTCTCTCACTATTTGCTCTAATTTTGAGTCAACTTCTTCTGCTGTCTTAGAGCCTTTTCTGGAAGAAGATGAGCTCCAGGATCCAGTAAATGCCACTCCAAAGAAGAAGACAGGTAGATCCAAAGGGAAGGCTCCAATCTCTGAGTCTGAAGTCAAAAGAAGTGAGAGGCTTAAGGTGAAACATAAAGGTTTCAAGATCTTTGTGGGCACCCAAGATTGTGCCAACTGTGTAGGTTGCAAGGCTAAGCCCCCTGTCATTTCCAAGAAGGTCATCAAGAACTTGGGTGCCTGTTGGGAATATGCCCTAGTGCTAATCATAAAGATGATTTGTATTCCTTCATTGTATCCATGATATATTATGTGTTCATGAATATCCATTAAAGACAACTTGTATTGATCAGCAATTATGTGAATTGTTTGTGAAACTCTTTTACTTGTTTGGTTATTCAATAATTGTCCCTGATCGGAGTTCATGTGAGAACACACATGAATATTAGATCAGCACACGTATTAGTTGATGACTATGTTTCACAAGTCATAGATATGGAGATGTCAAACTAATAGTGTGGGCGCATGTATGACATGGGCTGGATCGACCCGACATGAGATGTTATTATTATCTCTTTATACATCATATGCGTTATGTCCTTAGACCTAAGATTGTCGTATGTACTCAAGATGTGAAAGCGACCTACTTAGGGACTATCAAAGCGTTACTCCGTAATTGGGTAGCTATAAAGGTGGTCTTCGGGTTTGTCGGGAAACATCTTTGTGAGACATAGTCAATCAAGATGGAATTGCCCCTCTCCATGAGAGAGAGATATAACTGGACCACTCGATTGATTGGATCAAGAAATGCATGGCCGTGCTTGGGTTAAGTGTTAACCCACGAGGTGGACCAAATATCGTGTGGCAAGGGAATGACGAGTATATGGTTTGTGATGGTTCGTCCCGATATGATCATTGCGTACACATGGGAGTTGGCACGTCTTGCTAGAGGGCCGTCAACTATTGGCCGAGTAGGAGTACTTTCGGGCCATGTCTATGTGTGCGTGAGCCCATAGGGTCGCACGCTTAAGGGGAAGAAGGCCTTATTCGGATTTGATCCAATTAGGCGAGGATTAGGGTTACTAACGGGCCTCCAGCTCGGGAGCCTGTTAGGGACGCCTATATATATGAGAGGTGGGCGCGGGGCTGTGACCTAATCCAAGCCACGCCACTTTGGCAGCCGCCGCCGCCCACGCCCTCGCCTCTTGCATCTCGCGGACCTAGCAGTCCGGAGGCGCATCGCTTCCTCCATGCGTGTGGGATACCTCGGAGGTGCTTTGCATCCGGAGCACAAGGGACGAACCGCCACGAGGAGGGCCGGGCGTGACGGACGATCTCGCAGCTCGGCACTTACCGCTGCGACGTGCACATCTACGTCGGGGGTCGGCGCTTCGCTGCACCTGCGCGTCTAGTGGTAATCCCGTGATCTATAACTAGCGGTAGATCCTTGGTTTATGGGTAGAAAATTTTCGTTTTCGGCTGGCGTAGCGATCCCATATTCCTTCGGTGCCTACTTCTATGGCATAGACCCCGCTGATCTTTCTTCACCAAACCCGACCGCCAAGCACACCAAGAAGAAATGTGTTGGCAAAAACCGGACTAATGCTTCGCTGGTCCCTCCTTTGTTGCTCGAAGAAAACTTCGAGGCAAAAGCAAGTCAACGGGATCTCAAGACCCTCCCCGCCCAGCCCCCTCGATGATGGGCCCCCAGAACATGCCTCTTCTAGTTTTTAAAAAACTAGGATCATTTTCGCTCTTTTCTTTGTAATAAGTTTATTATGTCGACAAGAACTTGGAAAGTGCTGAGTTGGAATGTTAGGGGAATAAATTACGATAAGAAGTGGAATGGGGTTAGAGATAAGGTTGTGGAATCCTCTTGTGATGTTATCGTCTCCCGGGAGACAAAGAAACAATCTTTTGATCTTATGTTTATAAGGAATATTTGCCCTCCCTCTTTTGATGCTTTTGAGTTCATTCCCTCTTTGGGTGCTTCGGTGGTACCATTATTATTTGGAAGTCCGCCCTTTTCTCTCGGTTCCAAGGTGTTTGAGAATGATTATTGTTTATCTCGTTGAGCTCACCTCCAACCTTAATAATGATGTTTGGCTTCTATCTAACATTTATGCTCCCTATACAATTTCTTGAAAAAAAGAACTTTCATTAGATGGTTTAAAAATGTAGCAATGCCTGATGATGTAAATTGGTTGGTGGTGGGAGATTTCAATTTTTATAGATCTCCTTCAGATAGAAATAAACCAGGGGCAGACCATACAGAGATTTACCTTTTCAATGCAGCCATAAGTGCTCTAGGTCCGGTGGAAATCCCTTTGAAAGGTAGACAATTCACCTGGTCCAATAAACAGCTAAATCCCCTTCTTGAAAGATTAGACGGTTTTTACTTGAAAAATTTGGACCACTTTGTTTATCTAAACACTTTTGCTTCCTCCTTAGTCCATGAGACTTCGATCATGCACCATGTGTCATTTCTTTCTCAACCGACATACCTAAAAGAAATTCTTTCAGGTTTGAGAATTTTTGGATGCAGCACCCAGATGTCATGGAGATTGTTCAGCATGCTTGGCAAGTGGGTTCTCACTCTTCAGATTCAGCAAAGTTACTTACAGCCAAATTCAAGCTCCTAAGAAAAACTTTGAAAAGGCGGTCCAGAACGTGTCCAATATCAAGAAAACCATTTCCAATATAAAGCTGGTTTTATCCCTTTTTATATATGGAAGAATTTAGAGATCTCACGGTGCTAGAGTGGAATTTCAAGTTTCTTCTAGAGAAAAAACTTTCTGCCCTACTCAAACAACAAAGAGCTTACTGGAAACAAAGAGGAGCAATCAAGTGGGTAACCCGGGTGATGCCGGTACAAAGTTCTTTCATGCAAATGCAACCATCAGATTCAAAAATAATTACATTTCCACTTTGGAAGATGCTTACGGCCGATTACTTTTCGACCATGTTTCAAAGGCGAGGTTTACTCTGGGACAGCTTCAAGGAAAGGTTAGGTCTATCTTCTTTCATTGGTTTCAGCTTCAACTTCTACGATCCGGCATTTGCCGGATAATGGCCTAGTTCATTTAGAGGCTCCTTTTACTAAAGAAGAGATTGATTTAGTAGTTAAGCATCTACCCTCGAGATAAGTCTTCGGCCCCGATGGTTTTAACACGAGACTTCTATAAGAAATGTTGGCCCATCATTTGCCATGATTTTTATAATCGTGTCAAGCCTTTTATGATGGATCTCGTATGTCTTAAGGGTATCAATGGTTCACATATCACTCTTGTTCCAAAGATTCCCTCGCCTCAAGGGTAGGTGATTCTGAGGCCAATATCTTTGTTGAATACTTCCATCAAGGTCATTACAAAAATTCGGCAAATAGACTCCGAGTGTCATAGCAAGGCTCATCCACAAAAATCAATATGGTTTTATAAAGGCAAGGTGTATCCAAGACTGTTTAGCTTGGTCCTTAGAATACCTCCATCTTTGTCATCACCCGCATAGAGATTGTTATCGTCAAACTTGACTTTGAAAAGGCCTTTGATAAAGTGGAACATTCTTTGATGCTTCAGATCATGACTAGCAAAGGCTTCCAACAAAGATGGCTTAACTGGATGAAAATGATTTTTAACTCGGAACCTCTTCGGTCTTGCTCAATGGTGTGCTGGTAAAGTGTTTCACCTGCGAAGAGGGGTGAGACAAGGGGACCCTCTTTCTCCTTTGCTTTTTGTGCTTGCGATTGATTTCTTCTGAGCGGTTCTAAATGATGCTAAGGATAGAGGCATTTTATCTCTCGCCAATTCCCTCACTCATGACCAAGATTTTCCAATCCTGTAGTATGCTAATGATACATTAATATTTCTGCAAGGAGATGAGAGACAATTGTTGGCACTCAAGAACATTCTTGATAACTTTGCTACCTCAACAGGTCTGAAAGTAAATTATGACAAATCTATGATAGTTCCTATCAATGTCTCTCAAGAGAAACTTGATCAGCTGGCAACTGCTTTTGGTTGTGTTACTGGTTCCCTTCCTTTTACATACTTAGGTCTACCTCTTAGTCTGACAAGACCATCTGTAGCAGATTATTGGCCATTGGTGTCCAAGTGTGAGAGAAGAATGACCTCCATTTCAAGTCTCTGTCGGATGCGGGAAGATTCGAATTAATGAATGCAGTTCTCTCTTTGCTCTTCCTACATACACTATGTGTACCTTTCATCTACCAAAGACAGTGGTGAAGCAGGTGGATAAATACAAGAAACATGGTTTTTGGAGGGGCTCTAATTTAAACAGTAAGAAACCACCAATGGCAGCTTGGATCATGGTCTGTACCTCCAAGGAAAATGGTGGTTTAGGTGGTATAAACCTTGCTGCGCAGAATCAAAGCTTACTTCTAAAACAGTTAGACAAGTTCTACAACAAGAAGTCAGTACCCTGGGTGGATCTCATTTGGAATACTCATTATCAAGATGGGAAATTACCAACATCTAACAGGAAAGGTTCATTTTGGTGGCGAGATATCTGTCAGTATATTGACTCATAAGGGTATGGCCTCTGCAACTATTAATGATGGGTCAACTTGTCTGTTTTGGAAAGATGTTTGGAATGGTCACCTACTATGCTACAACATGCCACAGCTCTTCTCATTTAGCCTTGATGCTAATATCTCGGTACAGTCATTTCTCCTGAGCACTGATATCTCTGAACTTTTTCATCTACCTCTTTCTTCAGAGGCATTTCAACAATTTCAAGATTTAACATTGCTCACCCAAGACTTACAACTCCAACAACATTCGATTCTTGGGCTTATATTTGGGGATCAACAGCTTTCTCTTCTAAAAAGCTTACACTCGTTGATGGGCACCGAAATAGTTTCACCGATCTTCAAGTGGCTATGGAAATCAGCATGTCAGCCTAAAAGAAAAATCTTCTTCTAGTTAATCCTGAAGGACAGACTCAGTACTAGGGGGTTGCTCAAAAGAAGAAATATGGTCCTTGATGACTATAATTGTCCTTTATGCCAGCTAGGAGTTGAGGAAAGTTTGACTCATCTCATTCTACATTGCCCTTTTGCAATGTCTGTTGGAATCTGTTGGGGCTTGCACATTTCATTCAATCGAGAAATAGATGATTCCTTCATTGCTTTCAAAGCTCACCTTCACGATCCGTTTTCCTTGAAGTCATTGTTTGCATGTCGTGGGCTATATGGATGGCAAGAAATGATCTAATATTCAGAGGGTTTCAGCATTCTTTGGCTGTTGTTAAGCAAACCTTCAAATGAGAATTAGCTCTAGTTAAGCTACGAGCAAAGCCTTCCCTCTCTCCACAGTTTGATAGATGGATAGACCTCTTTGTGTAATTAGATTTATTTTTCTTTGTTTCCTTTTTTTGTTTCTTGAGCTTTGTTGTAAGAACTTTCCTTTTCTTTTGTAAGTTTAATAAAAGTACAAAGTAGGGGCACCCCTCCTGTTTTCCTTCAAAAAAAAATCTTGCTCCACTACTCCATTAGTTATCAGTCACATATTATATGATTGACCTAATCAAGAAGGCTAATCTCTGCAAGGGAATTCAAGAAAGACAACTCAAAGAGTATATGAAATGGGTGTCCTAAGGTTTATGTGTGATGCAGGGAGGTGAGGGTATCCACAACTCGGGATTATACGCTACCCCTACACCTCTCCACCCCCTATAGGGCCCGATATGGACAAAATTAGCACACATCACATTGTTTTGATGAAGAAAAAGTTTCCATCATGAATATGAAAGTAGGACAAGAATAAAAACTAAGCTCACATACCCGGGTTTCTAATGCATCAAAGGAACTCTCAATATAGACTCTTGTATGAAAAGTGTTGTATGAGCATTTTATTATACAGCTAACCAACTATAGCTCCAAGTTGAAGTTATTTTGAGGTCTAACTAACTTGCCTTAGCTTGTCCATTGGTGCTTCTACCATTTTCCTAACCACTAAAATATCACAACAAATGCGTAGCATCCTATTTCTTATATAAATGACATGTATAAGTTCATGTATTCAGTACTCCTTGAAATGAACCAATCAATGGAGAGTCACTTAGGGCAGTCCTAATGGGGGGTTTCTTGTTGTACACTCCAAGAGAGAAAGAGAGTTATTAATGTCAAGTAGAAACTATCTCTCCCAACCTATGGTTTCTACAACACACGATTAATACAAGGGATAAATTAGAAGTAACACAAAAACGAGAGTAGATCAACTGTGGCAGTCAACCATGTAGCCTCTAGAACAACACAATTTCAATTGACTATTGTTTCTAGAATACCATAAACAATCCTCATATATCATTTAAGAATTTTCTATGAATTACTATAAATTATTGAAGCTCCAACCTAAAGAAATATTAAATCGAATAAAAAACGCTTTTGCAAAGTGAACTCTAGACTTTTTAGAAACCAAATAACCCCTGATATGTAAAACCCTCCCTCTAGTCATTAAACAACTGGAACCAAGAAAGTGCTTCTATTCACATTTGTGCCATTCTACTTCTTCCCTGTCGTATCTTGGAGTAGTGGATGGAGGGGGGTCGTCGATTTTTGGCTGAAGGAAGGGGCACCGGCGATGAGTTGCACTCGGCTCGACTCGTGGTGGCCAATGTCTCTCCGGCCACAAGCTACTGTAGCCTAAGCCCGCAGCGGCCATGACGCCATGGCAATGGCGGCATGCTGCATGGCTGAGCTTGAACCCACAGCGATGCGGGGTACGACGAGCCAGCAGCGCTCACGGGGAGCAACAACACGGGAGGATGGGTTCGCGGTTCGTGAAGCTTGGCCCGGTGGGGCGGAGCGGGGCCCTTTTGTTGGGGTCAGCCGACCCCAATGAAATCTTGTAATTCCTTAGTAAATTATGTGCATCTCTAGCTTAAGTCCATTATTTTAGTGAAGCCGACCCCAACGCCATTTCTGGCTGGCTTCTCTACTCCAAACGTCGCTTGGTTTTCGCATTGCGCGAAGCATGGTTTGTACCCAATGTTGTTTCTCTCGTTTCTTCGTGCATTGGTCATCATGAGGAAACAATTTCTTAGATTTCATATACCAATAGTGGATTGTATAATAGTGGATTGTATTTCATATATCAATAATAATTTATAATAGTGGATTGTATTTCATATATCAATAACAATTACGACCTACCTAGTAGCATACGATGACACATTCTTAGATTATACCCTCCAATGGGCTGTAACCATCCACTCAAAAAATGAGTTGTAACCATGTTTCTACACATCGAATGTGCATGCTTGAGTTCAATATCAACCAATTGTTCATGGCTCTCCAAGATTAGAGGGTAGACTACCGTCATAAATGACAAATCCATTGTTCTTGACCGTAATTTGTGGAACACTATTGGCCATATCATTTGTTGCACAAGAGTTAGATAAAACCTTCCACTTTATGAAAATTTGATTTTTCTCTTCAGGAACAGACAAAGGGTTTTGAAATGTTCATGGGCTCATATCTAAACACCATTTTATACCTCTACCTCATTCTCATAACTTTAGCTTGTATCTCTAATTAATTATGAAACTGAACTCACAATTTGCTGCCTCCTCTAATAATTCCCCACAAAGTGGTTAGAATGTATGATTAGTTTGCAGATGTTGCATTTTTAGTTGTCCACTCGGCAGAGACTAGTAAGCAGCAAACGGTTGATTCTATGTTTTAGCTTCATTTAACCGTTAATCCTACAACCAAAAATAAAACACATCAAATAATTTTGTAGGTCGGGGATATTCTTCTGTAAGAGTTAAAATAAACAAGATATCGTCGTCTTAAAAAAAATTCTCTTCTCTCCTTGATGACGCCTTAGTTGAAGAATAAATAAGTGAGACATGACCACAAGGCTTGTGTGAGACTTGGCCACAATTTTTTGTACTGTGACAAAACCCATACTATGTGTATGGACAACAACCGTATATACTATAATCACAATGAATTTCTATGATTCACACTTATTTATTAGTTGTTATACGCTGCACTCTACGTGATGTGTACCTATTTCATTGTTCAAATAGCTTTTAGGTTGCCTTGGGTTTGAGAGCACATTTATATGTGTATACATATATAGTGCTACACAATGCTACATTGATGCCTAGTGGCAACCATCCAAAGATTACTATAGAAATTTCTCTCCTTACGTAAACCTAGATATTTTATATCATACAAGTATTTAGCTCCACAAAGCATTTTTAATGCCATAAATATAATTTTACAACGTTCTAGGACATATACCATCCATTTGTATCTTCCAAATGTTTCAAAAATCTTCCTACATCCACCTACATAAATTTCATTACCGAATGTGCTAGAACAACGATGAGCCTTGGAAACATAGAGTGGAAGCACCACATGCTCATGAGCCTACCTTTTTAAAGTGAAATTATGACCTACAGTATAAGTATACATAAATCAGTTGTCAACTGAAAAAGTTTCAATTACTCCAAATGATAGGTCACAATCAACAAGAACATCTTCAACATGGTCCACAAACAAGCCCCCAAACTAAAATTTGAGGCCTCATGTTAAAAAATCATAGGTCCAACAAGGTCCTAGCGCCGGTACAGTGCCGCTCACAATCACGTGGGTGAAAACAAAGACCTCTGTGACACCATCAGGGTAGGCAAGCACGCGGACAAGGACTATGACAATGATCGTCAACAAAGGCACATAGAAAGAACCAACACCCCTCGGACCCTGAATCGACACAACCAGTTGTCACTGGCTGATGGAAAAAGGAATTTGATCGATGTACATTAACACAAATCCCTGTCCGGATTGGCCTGCTTGCCTTTAGAAGCCAGCATCGATTGCTAGAAATGCCCTCATAGTTCTAGGCGCCCCATCATGTCATAAAATATGACAGGAACTCGAACATGAAAATTTGACTCAATGACTATCTGCTAGTAGCTATGAAGTTGATTGAGGCATCTAACTAGTACTTCATGGTCCAGAACTTCCCGATATCCTTGACAGACACTCCTCTAGTGGCTCAAGATCGAACACCTGGTGGAGGGCACCAATAAACTACAAAATGACATCAAAATGTTCATCAGCCACTTCGAGGACGCATACACCATGCTTGGATCCGCATGTGAACTCACAGGCTGCCACCCAAAGGAAGTACAAGCTTTTGTCTAGTTTAGTAACATCATGCACGCCTTAATAGCTGAAGTTACCTTGTTCGGGAGATCGAGAGAAAAGGCCAAGAGGATGTTCTAATATTTGGACCTATCGACCGGTCGGGTGCTTACAAAGAGCGAGGGAGACATCAAGAGGGCTGATGATACAACTCTAAAACCTTTTGTACATCAATTCCATGTAAATCTCCCAAGGATTCTAAATGAGCTCCAAGTACACCTTCTAGAGGCTTTCCATATGGGGAAATCAGAAATTAAGCCAATAAAATCAAACAAGTATGGGGTTCCCAAATGTATAAAAGAGGTTTGTGTCATGCCCCACACAAGGTTTTAAGTTGTGTTTTATATTATGGCATGAATGCCACTCATTTTACTCAATAGAAACCTAAATAGTGACATTCACTACTACTGCCCACTTGCAAAGCATCAGTCATTTGCTTTGTGGGGCCATACTAGAACCACTCGAACAAAAACTTGGTCCACGAGATCTAACTCTTCAGTTTAAGTGTTAGTTGTCAAAAGATATCAATCAAGGTTATTGGGCGCAAAGGAAGTCAAACTATATATCTTATGCATACATCTATCGACTTGAACCAGTAGGTCCAGTTAATCAACAAAATGCATAAAAGGCTTGACTAATTAGGGGAAAAGGCTCAAAATGAGTTGAGTACACTTCTCCCCAAGGTAATATTTCATAAAGTACATCTTTAATTGATAACCTCTATTACATTCTATAGTGCACAATAACAAAGACTTATAAAAATCTACTGGGTGTACAATAACAAAGACTTATCGAGTACGGGTATAACTCATTCTCGATTTTGTGACCTAGCACTGCAATGAAGTTGAATGTGCTTGTGCAAGAGAAACAAGGGGATAGTTTGCATATACGAGCAAAAACTTAACCAATGCCTCGGCAGGGCACTAGACACAGTGCTAGGAGAGTCGTGGAGGCACTATCTTGTAAATATTCCACTAGCATCTCATGTAGGTGAGAGTTGTAGTGAAGGCATGGGAGAGAGAGTTGCATTTGTTGTCTATACTAGAGGAAGGAGGATCACCTTGCGACAAAAACTGATGAACTAGGACAAGCAGTCTCAGTGGTCACACTTTGACGTGGTGACAACAAGATCGCCACAGGTGTCGTAGTGCACCTCACTCGTTGAGGACCACCATAGATGCTTTGATGGTAATATAACCATCAACTTCCCTCGGCGATCTCACCGAAGCCCACTATGGTTGCACCCAAAGAGTTACGATCACAATGTGTAATTAGTACCCTTGTGCAACCAATGGTGGTCTTTGCAAAGATTCCACTCAAACCTAGGGTGATCAACCACCATTGCACCCAAATGTCGCCAAAAGCCAATCTTGAAGGCCTTCTCCCAATGCCACATCAGTTGTCGAAGGTGTCGCGATGGTGATAAAGTAGAAGACTCGTTCAAGAACTTCTCTGGATCTAAAGAAGAGGAGGGTGGTGAACCCATGAGGCCCCTCCTTGGAAGACCAAAGGGAGTGTTACCTATAGACACCTAGAGGACCTTCGAGAGCATGAACGTATGAAAAGCATTGAGACACAAACCATTGGCATTGACACCTTATCGAATGATTGAGTCATTTTATTGGCGCATCATCATGTCCCTTAGGAGCTTCATTCGCTAATATGGACCAAGGCTGATAGAAGCCCATTGCCATCTGGATGGGCCAAGGCCATTGCCATCGAATGGGCCAAGGCCGATGAAGATGAGGCCTGCCGAACTAGGGTACATCTTTAGACGTGGTGATCAAGCAACTTGGCGCAAGGAGCTTGGGCGCTGACTTCCATAGGTTACAATAGTTATTCTTTTATTGTTTCGTTATAACTAACTATGAAACATATATGTAAACCGATCCCCATCTATGTTATCCTACCCCTCGGAGTGTATAAGGCGAGTTATGGAGCACTAGATCGGTACCCATGAGAATACTCAGCAACCCCATGTAAACTCGAACACACGAGGTAAAGAGATCTACTCCAAAATAAATGTCGGGTTCCATGTACCTAATTCTGTATGAATATGCATGTGTCCCGTGTGTTACCCTTCTGATTCCGTATGGGTAATACAAGCTTTAAGTCAAAACTGTCGACACCGTTAGTGATGAACCATACAACACCGCTAGATCAAGAACGAGCACGAAAATGATGGACATGAAATTAGCATGGGTAGTATGCTAAGACTAATTTTGGTACCACCATCAGCACCGTCGACTCGATGTCTCCATCATCAGTGCTGAATTGTTTGCCAAAACGATGGTTGTATATGACCGATCGCCGCTAGATTAAACTTGGATGCGGCAATGAAGGTATGTGACAAAGACAATCAGATTGAATGTCGATCGGGAAGTGATGAACAATAGCACCATCAGCTTTAAAGCCGGGTGACCACCGATGCTATCGGCAACAACTTTTAGCAACGGTGGCAAAAATCGAGGTGGAATGACCACCGATGGTATCAAGCAACAACTTTCACCATCTTCTTCTTGAAAGAATGGTAGCAACCTTGGCCGTCTATCTTGACCGGCCTGCTCTCCGTGTTAATCTATTTATACATGTTACAAACTTGGCTTACAAGATATAGGTATTCGGTTGGATAGATTCTATCTCCAACTAACTCTACCGCTAAGGGCTAGATCACAATCTCAACCGAATACCAAACATCAGCGTGTACATCACCCAGGTCAATGCCTTGGTACATAAGTTGTACACGGTACATGACTATGTCACGTTACATGGAATATGTTACATCATATTTCCTAACATCCCCTCTCAATCTATACCTGTTTGTTCTATAAGGTTTAGATTGCCCCTAAATTCTTCAAACTTATGTCGCGGCAGTGCCTTGGTGAATCCATCGGCAATTTGATCTTCAGTGGAGATTAATCTGACCTCTAGCTGTCTTCTCACAACTCTTTCTCTTACAAAGTGAAAATCAATTTCTATATGTTTAACTCTTGCATGAAACACAAGATTTGCAGCTAGATACGTTGCACCCAGATTATCACACCAAAGACGAGGTTTTACCGTCAACTTGACCCCAGCTCACCAAGAAGCTGCTCAACCCATATTGTTTCAGCAGTAGTATTTGCCATTGATTTATACTCTGCTTCTGTACCAGATCTAGACACTGTAGGTTGCTTTCTAGCACTCCAAGAAATTACATTTGACCCTAAGAACACCACAAATCCACCTGTAGATCTTCAGTCATCCTTTGACCCTGCCCAATCGGCATCAGAAAACCCATTTATGACTAGTGGCGAGTTCTTTCGAATTAGCAACCCAGTATCTATTGAAAACTTCAAATACCGAATGATTCTTTTGACTGCTGACCAATGTGTTGTAGTGGGTTCATGCAAGTATTGGCAAACTCTATTGACTGAGAACGCCAAATCTGGCCTGGTGAGGGTAACATACTGTAATGCGCCCACTACACTTCTATACCGTGTACTGTCACCAGGCCCAAGTGGATCACCATCAAACTGCGACATCTTCTCCATGGGAACCATAGGAGTTGTGACCGGTTTACAATTTGCCATGCCAACCCTTGCTAGAATATCCTTTGTATACTTCCTTTGAGTCAACAACAAATCCCCATTCGACTTCCTTTCTACTTCAATACCCAGGAAATAGTGGAAGTCTCCAAGATCTCTTAAGGCAAAATCTGCCCTAAGAGCTTCCAGCAACACCTTCACTGCATTCTGAGATGAGCTAGTAACAATTATATCATCAACATAAATTAGCATATATATCTCTACACCCTTATTTCTGTATATAAAGAGTGAAGTATCAAATTTTGATGGCACAAAACCTAGACTCACAAGCTTTGCACTTAACTTCGAGTACCAGGCTTTTGGAGCTTGCTTCAAACCATAGATAGCCTTCTCAAGTTTACAAACAAAAGAAGGATATCTAGAATTCTCAAAACCCGGTGCTTGTTTCATATACACCTCCTCTTCCAGAACACCATGTAAAAACGCATTCTGAACATCTACCTGTCTAAGGCACCATCCTCTTGTAATTGCCAATGACAACACCAACCTTACTGTAGCAATTTTTACAACAGGGCTAAATGTATCTTCATAGTCTATGCCATACCTCTGCTTAAACCCCTTTGCTACTAGCCTTGCTTTGTAGCGATCAATCTGACCATCGGCTCTTCTCTTGATCTTGAATACCCATTTACAAGTCAATGAGATTCATCTTGCGAGATGGTGGCACAAGCTTCCATGTTCCATTTTTCTGTAAGGCATCAAACTCAACTTGCATTGCATCTCTCCATTCAGCCGAGCGCATAGCTTCTTCAACCGACCTAGGTTCATTAGATGTACACGCATTAGCATATTGTACGGTGCCATCGGTGTATACCTTAGGTTTGGTGATGCCACTTTGGAGTCGTGTATGCGGTCGCACAGCAGCTGGATCAGGATTGGCGATGGAGTGACCAGCAGCGGCATGCTCGTTTGTAGCCACACGGATCCCACCGCTCCACGAAGATCCGAGCTCGGCGGCGTCCGTCGCGAGTGGGAGACGCCGGCGTTCCTCTCGAGCCCGATCTTGTCCCCCCACACGGCGAGCCCCGAAGCGGAGGCCGGAACCTCATACCCGGATATGATCTTGTCCCCCACACGGAGTGACCGGCGGCGGCATGCTCGTTAAGAAGATTTGCACGACACCACAAGCTAAAAATTTGGATCCTAAGTTTGAGCAACTTAACTTGAGCAAAGGTCATTAATGTTTGAAGTTGGGTGAATATTCTACTTTGGGATAAAAGTATTCATGTGAAGAAGGTTGGAAGGACACTAAGATCAATTTGAGGGTGCAACCTTTGAGTAATAACAATAATAGTATAAAGAGAGTAACTAATAAAGTTCACATTGCAACAAGAGGAATCACAAGGATTAAATGAAAGTAATCTTGATGAAGTGACTAACGAAATGCGATTAGAGGTTTGAGTATTTTAGCCATAGTCGTGCAAGATGATAGTAGGACCTACTTTGGATCAAGAGAATCATGATGATTAATTGGAAGGTCTATATGGTGGATAAGGTAATTAAAAGGTTATGAGAGTTACTCCCTAGTTACCCCCCGGTCGACCTATTTTAAGGCGGGGTAGTTGCTTAAGCTCATGTGTTTGTTCTCTCGATCTATCTTTAAGTTGTGGACTCGTCTATTGGATTAGCCCATGTGAAAGATCACCTACCCTTGTTGACGCTACCATTGTTGACCATCGGATAATAGGAACTAGAGGTGAGTATTAAGTAGGAGGTTGATTAGTGTGCATTAGAAAGTGACAAAGCGTAACATGTTGAGGCTTAAGATGTTGTAGTTTGGAATTGTCGGGGACAAGGAATTGTTAGACGCATAATCTAAAAGGGTCATAAAGAAACAGCGTGTGAAGAGTGTTCTAGCATCATTTGCAACAATGTATCCAAGGTTACTAAAAAGGTAACACGTGTGCTAACAATTGGATGTTACTAGGAATTGGATGGAGTACTCAGAGTTGTTGAACTACCTATTTGGAATGAGATTAACAAGTCACTCGGAGTAAGGTTATTAAGATAAGCTAGCAAAGCAAAGGCAAAAATCATTACCGAGAAAATGGAATTACTCGAGGAGTGACAACGATTCGTGAGACGTAGTATCTCAATCTCTTCGATCTATATCTTCGAATCTCGGGACGAGATTCATCTTAAGGGGGTAGATTTGTGACACCCCAAATTTTGCCTCTTTTGAAAATAGGATTAAATTGATTTATTTATGTATTTTTGTGCTCATGAAATATAGGAAAATAAATATTTTGACAAAATAAAATTTATCATAGGAAGTAGAAACATGTTTGAGCATTAATGCTGGTGCATACTCATTTTTTTGTGGTGATCCGTTTTGCTTGAAACAGAAAAGGATTTCAAATTTGTTTGAAAAGCTATTTGAAATTTGCTTTAATTAAAAAAAGATTTCTTTTATCTCCCTCACCTCTCTTTATTTCTAGCCCGAGTGGCCTGTTAGCATCAACATGGCCTGCGTGGCTATTTCCAATTCTTCTTGACCCGTTCATTCATGCCTTCCTGCTCTTGGGCCGTAGTGCCTTGACTCAGCCCGGTGATGCTCGTGCTTTCCTCCTAGACCTGACGACGCTTCCGTCCACGTTGTCAGCGTCGTCGTCTTTCATCGTGTTCGAGCCGGTCTCGAAGTTGACTCCGCTGGGCGCCCGTCGCACCGCTATCGTCCGTTGGCGGGCTCACGCCCAGTCCGCCTATATATATCTAAGTCGCGTCGGCGCGCCGCACCTCTTAATTTGCAACCCTAGATCACAGCCAACCGTCCTCGATTGAGCAACAGCAGCCGCAACCCTAGCAGACGCCGAGCTCGAGTTCGACATCGCCGTTCCGTCGGCCAAGCTTTGTTATCAAAGTCGTCGCTGAATTCTACGTCACTGTGGCGTCTTCTTTTTCTGCGGCGATATTCTGTCAGCTGCTTCCCGAGCAGATGCACAGATGGCTACCGAACCACGTCAATGAGGTCGGATCTTTCTACGTGAATCACCTTCCTCGATCTTGTCCAAATCGAGCCTCGCTCTGATCTCGCGGAGACGCTGCTCCTTTGCATTTGTAAGTTTGTTGTCAGGCTTCTTCGTGACGTATCGAAGTTGAGGATCTGCTCTTTTCTTTGTCGTCCCTCCGCGTTTCATGGCTTCATGCCCGGTCGTCTGTCTTCCCATCGTCAAAACTGCCCTTGGACCATGGTGAGCTCTTTGCTTGTGTACTATCTCATCTCTCATGTATACTCACCGACGTGCATGCCTTGTTGCCGGCCGTGCATGCATGTTCATCATGTTCATCACGTCTAGACATTATCTTTGTTTCACTTCAATCTTGTGGCATTAGATCACCGATCCTCGCCGGCGCTACAGCTCGCCAGCGTTGCTTTCTGTATGCATGCCAGTAATCGTACGATGCTAGCTTGTGCTACAATTCCTATCTGAATGAATCGATCCATCCGAATGCTTGCTAGCTTGATGATGTCATTTTTAGCTTTCATGGCATCATGGTGACATCATTTATTTTTTTCTTGCCGTTTTCCTTCAGGAAAAATAAATGTGCAAATACAATGCAAATACACATCTATATTATTTTTTTCTTGCCGTTTTCCATTTGTGCAAATACAATGCAAATACACATCTATATCCATTTAACTATCTTGAGCCATCGTACATCATATACTTCTTCTCATCGTTTTTCAGCGTGTTGAAATCTGATTTTCCTTTTTATTTATTTTATTTCGAAATCAAGTATTTAATTTATTATTTTATTCATGCAAATCTTGTAAAATGCGTAGCTTCATGCCGTTGTAGCTCCTATTTCAGTGATCTTTACGTCTCGTGTGATCGTAGTGACGTGTAGATTAGTTTTATAATCTTTTTAAACTTATTTTTCTACTGTTTGGTGTACTGTTCTAATTGTAGTCTTGTTTGTCATGCATGATTGGATCCATTTGGTTGTGTGTTGCCGATTGGAATTGAGTAGATGGTGAGCTTTACGTTGAAGATCCGAAAGAATTTGATGCTCAAGAAGGAGTTCTATTGAAGAGTTGGACTTGAAGAAAGGATCTAAAATTAAAGGCAAGTATAGCATGGGACTATCCTTGTTACCTATTCACTTTAATCACTTAATCATATGCATGTGTCTAATTGGTTAACCTTAAGGATATCCTAGCCACTTGATATCTTGTACCTTGTTACCTATGGGTTAATTGCATATGGGTAGATCTTGCTAGTGCTCTACATAAATAATTATGATAAGAACTTTGAAGTGAATGAATATATGATGGTTAAGACTTGAATGTTGGCAACATGACTTCGAGTCGGGCTCATGCTTTTACATGATCCTCCTGGACTCTCCCGTAAGGACTTATCCGTCGTGATCATCAGGGATATCTGATACAGCTATGGGGGCTACATGGCTCGGCTTTAGTCGTTCGAGGGGGATAGTGTTTACTTGTGTCGATGGTTACCGAAACGGAAGAGAATGGGTTGTAGCCCTATCGCTATTCGGCATATTTAGATAACCCCTTTGAAAGGCTTTATATGGTTTTCTCGGCCCTCAAAACCATGACCCGTAGTGAAAGTGTACACCTCTGCTAGCAGAGTATAAACTGTTATAACACTAGTACCTAAATTATTTTTACGGATTCGAGGCGATATTGATTTTGCGTGGCGCAGCACCGTAGCCCGCCACTAATGAAAGGTCACGGATAATCCTGGTGTCTTTGCGTGGCGGGCTACGAGTGCCCGCCACGGTAACATTTGAATATCCGTGGCGGGCAGATTAGGATGCCCGCCACGTTATGGTTCGAAAAAAATAAAAAAAGAAAGAAATCCGTCCAGTGCCCCGCTGAGCCATCGCCGAGCCCGAGGGGGCCCATCTAGCCGCCACGGCCCAGGCCGGGCCCGCGCAGGCCATCATCCGCCCGTTGAGCCGTGTCTGCGGCAGCTAGGGTTTCGCCGGGCGACGGATCCGGCCGCCCGCCGCTGCGTGCCGATCGTCGTCGATCCGTCGCCGATCCGCCGCGCGGGACGGCTGTTGACCGGATCCGCCGCCGGGACGCCCGGATCCGTCGCGGTCGCGAGATCTCGAGGGAGGAAGGTGCCGGCGCGCTTGAGATGGAGGCCGCCGGGTTGCCGATCCGCGGCGGATCCGCCGCCGAGCTCGCGCCGGGGCGGATCCGCCCGAGAAGAGGGACCCGCAACCGCTTGGAGATGGAGGCCGACGGATGCCCGATCCGCTGGCGATCCGCCCGGTGGCCACCGGAGCTTCGCGCCGCCGCCGGTGGCCACATTGAGCTCGCGCCGACGTCGGTGTCGCCTTTGGCCGCCTCGCCGCCATGGACTCCGAGAGGGCCGCACGCGCTGCCTTGAAGTGCGGAGGGGGAGAGCCTTGGCGGGCGAGATGGACCTCGCGGCGGGACGCCACCGACGGAAGAGGGAGCGGGGATGGGGACGAGAGGAGCCTTGGCCGTCTCGGTCTCGGGGCGCGCATGAGGAGGAGGGAGGCGAAAGTGATTGAGTGAGGATTGGAGTGGGGAAACCCTAGAAACTTGTATTTATATCCGGTGATGGATATCGGGCCTTCCGGGGCTATTGGGCCTGCTCCTTTTGCGTGGCGGGCCTTTTTAAGATGCCCGCCACGGAAAGATTTTTTGCGTGGCGGGCACCTTAACACGCCCCGCCACGTAAAAAGATTTTATTTTTGCGTGGCGTGCGTGTTAAGGTGCCCGCCACGTAAAAATCTTTCTCGTGACGAGGCGAAAACGCCCGCCAAAAAAGCGGGCGTGGCGGGGGGTATTTTCCGTGGCGGGCAAAAAGTGCCGCACGGAAAAGATTTTGCAAGTGCTCGCAAAATCATTTCGTTACTAGTGTAATGACCATGTTCGCGGTCATGAACGGCCTTGGAGACATTCTGAGAATAGAGATGATCTTGAGACATGGTTATGAGATGATGATGAGATATGGACATAAGATGAGGGACGGAAATCGAGCGATGACGGACTGTCATGAGAATGATATGTTGATGATGATAATGTGGGTTAATGGGTTAAGCATAACTTATTGCTAAATAAATGCTAAAACTTTGACTTACTAAAATGCTTACCATGATTAAACCAAGTGTCTAGCCTTTTTGAGCCTCATAACCCCATGTTATGCTTGCGGAGTTCGACATGGACTCACCCTTGCTATTTCCCCACACCTTAGGAAGAAGTTAGGCTTGTGATCAACCGGTCGGGATCGTTCCTCGTGGAGTCTACACCAGAAGATTGAAGAGTCTTTCCGTTGTGCGCAAGTTGAGGTTATTTGTTTCTATATTATGTTCGTTATATTTTAAGCATTGTGAATTGATACTCCATTTATTTGTAAACTATATGTGAGATTTGACTTCCAGGGCTCACATATAGCATCATCCGTTTTGTTCTTAAAACCGATTGTTCTGATGGACATGACACGCGATGCGAAATACCTAACTCTTTGGAAGAAAGAGTTCAACTTCTCATACTCTCCTCCCGGTCAGTTTGCATATGAATGATTTTACGATTGAACTTTCTCTCAACAAAGTTTTGAAAGTTCTTGAAGATTTGAAAGACCTCAGATTTGTGCTTAAGCAAATAAATCCAAGTGTAATGACTGAAATCATCAATGAAAGACACATAGTAGGTATGATTGCTTACTAAATTTGGAGCAGGACCCACACATCCGAGTGGACCAATTCAAGGGGAGCACAACTTTTATTCTCGAACTAGAATAAGGAAATTGATGACTTTTTGCTCTTTGGCAAGAGTCACATACCGACTCACTATCATGATCAAAAGAACAAGGAAGTAAATTGTTTTTGATGACTCTCTCAACAACGGGAAATGACGCATGACCCAAATGACTATGCCACCTCCATGTAGATGGTCGACTAACAAGGTACTCCCCGCTTAAGACGTTGTGCTCCTCCCTCTTGCGCCTTCAAAGGATAAAGGCCACCCTCACACCTTCCTTGATGAAGGATTCTCTTCGTGGCCCGATCCTTAATGAGAAAATAATTGGGATGAAATTCGAAATAAGCATCATTATCGAGGTAAGTTTATGGACGGAAACAAGACTTTTGTTGGCACTAGGAACATGTAGGACATTTTGAAGATGAATAGATTTGTATGGGGTATGTAAAGTTGCATGGCCAATATTGCTAATTTTCATACTCGAACCGCTGCGGTATGGACCTGATCAGATCCTCTATACTTGTCACGGACGGTCAACGTCTCCGGCTCGGCGGTGATGTGGTCGGTTGCCCCAATCGTCGGCATACCGGTTTTGTGTCGACGCCATAGTTCATGGCGCCCAGCTTTCTTGGTGTAAAGGCTGGTACTCCTCTTCAAAGCGGTGCCGGTAGACATCCGCTTCATGGCCCTTCTTCTTGCACACTTGGCATATGGGCTTCTCTCCATTGCCTAGCCACCGTTTTTGATGGCGGCGAAGGTTTGCTAGATCCACGTCCACCGAAGCCGCGACCGAAGCCACCGCGACCACGGCCACGAGGACCACCACGGCCCCGCGAGGTGGAGTTGACAGAGGAATTTTGGCCGCCAGCTTGGCCGCCGTTGCCGTGGTAGTTATCTTGCAGATCACGAGGCGAGCCTCATAGGCAACAAGCTGGGCATACAAGTCACCCAGCGAGATTGGAATTGTGCGCCCGAGTACCGCGGGACACCAACGGGTTATAGTCGAAGTCAAGCCCAGCCAAGATGAAGGTCACGAGTTCTTCCTCCGTAGCCGGCCTTCCGCCGCTGGCGAGTTCATCGCCGAGGCCCTTGATCTTCGAGAAGTAGTGTGGCGGATTGCCCGCCTTTCTTGCATGTTGCAAGTCGCATCCGTAGATTCGTGACACGGGCCCGGGATTGTGCCTAAAAGGATTCCATTAGCACGCCCTGACCTCCGCCGATGTCTTCTTGTTGACCACCTGCCCAAGAACTTCTCTTTCGAGAGAGAGTTGTTCAGATGAGCAAGCAGTAGTTGATCCTCCTTGATCCACTTCTCATACTCGGGGTTGATGATGACCACCTTCTTGTCATCCTTGGTGGCTTCTAGGGTTTTGGCAGGGATTGGCTTGGTTCCGTCAAGGTAACCTTCATATTGCGCCGCCCTAATCCCCAAGATGATCCGAGCCTCCCATAGGAGGAAATTGTCTCAGGTGAGCTTCTCCGAGATGGAAGGACTAAATGGCGAGTGGCTGGAATGGTGGGAAGAAGATGATGACGCCATGGCTAGATTGTTTGTGGAAGAGTAGCTCTGATTACCATGAAAGAATGGTAGCAACCTTGGCTGTCTATCTTGACTAGCCAGGTCTCCGTGTTAATCTATTTATACATGTTACAAACTTGGCTTACAAGATAGGTATTCGGTTGGATAGATTCTATCTCCAACTAACTCTACCGCTAAAGGGCTAGATCACAATCTCAATCGAATACCAAACATCAGCGTGTACATCACCAGGTCAATGCCTTGGTACATAAGTTGTACACGGTACATGACTATGTCACATTACATGGAATATGTTACATCATATTTCCTAACACTTCTCACTCCTCACTTTTTAGTTTGGTCTGTGGAATGAAATACAGGAGATCTATCACCACCTCATTCCTCACGAGCTAAATTAGTATATAAGAAAATGGTTGATTCTACAAAAATTTATGGGATCTATGAACCCATGATGCACCTACCTCATGAAACATGTGATGTGATGAGTTCACGACCAAACACACCAAAAGAGTTTAGCCTGCAGTTTAAACCTTTGTAATAACGCGTTGACATATTTTTCACCGGAAGTAGAGAAAACTCATTTTCTATCGGACAAATTTACATCATACGTACACACACTAAAGACTAGAGTACTAGACTAGAACAAATATGAAATCTAAATGCAGGCTTCGATATGCCGGCTGGCCGGCCTTTGCATGCTGAAGTAGGATCGTCATCCTCGTCCTCCATAACTAAGTGTCCTAGCTAACGTAGAATAGATGATTACACGACCCAACAAAAGGTTCCTATGAAATCCTAATCATCTGTCCGTCCTGGATCATTTCTCTCCGACGGCCCGGCCCGACTATGCAGATGAGCGAAGACGCCAACCATGGGGGCGGTGTTGTAAGTGCACGCCCTCCTGCATGTAGTTGCTGCGCTGGTCGCTGAACCTGTCGCGGTGGTCCGCCCGCCGACGATGGCGCCGACGACCACGTTCGGGTTGTTCGGGCGGGGGAACCGATGGTCGCACACCCTGCACGCAGCCGATGAACCATTTGTCGACGCGGTGCGACACGATGGACCGCCGAGCACGGCGCCGCCCGCAGCTCCCGACCATGTAGCTCACGCCCGGCCGGGTTGGCGCCGAGGACGAAGTCCGCCCGAGCACGCGCCGGCCGCCGCGAGTTCGTCGGGCGCGCGACCCGCCCGGCCGCAGCACCGAGCGTGGAAGCTACAGCCCGGAGGCGACGAGGTAGCGCGAGTAGACGGTGAGGAGGAAGGCTGTTGAATGCAATGGATCACAAATCAAGCATACAAAGCATGAAAAATGGCTAACCTAGAGCAAGAACGCGAGAACACGATGAACGCCGGCTAAAACCGCCGAGGTCGCCGGGAGCGTGCCCCTTTTCACTTCAACGTCAAACTAAGTCTTACAAAGTGATTACAAGCACTACATCGCGCGTTCACAACTCTACTACTTATACTAAAGCAAATTTACAACACATAGAATTCAAATTTAACACATACGATACATGGAACTGCCGAGCGCCACGCCGTGCTTGCCGCGCCGCCACCAACCGTTCCCCCTTTGCCGCTCTGTTTGAATTCGAACTCCAACGTCTCCCTTGCTTCACCAGCTTGGACTACATCATCCTCGAACACACCGAACAGCAAGCTTATGCCAACATTCTCCCCTAAGCTTGATGTTCCTCAAGCTTCCTCACACCGAGGAGATGGTTCATGATCCCCAACATCACCGGCCGGCAATGGCTTTGTCGGACTATTAGCTTTTCGCTCTGCAAAGTGCAAACTCTCTTCATCGCTACTTGCTTCCTTTCGACACATTCCCCGATGAAATGATACTTGATCTCTATGTGTTTGCTCCTCCCATGAAAAACAGGATTTTTCATCAAAGCAATTGCTGAGTTATTGTCAACAAACGGTGTTACTAACTTAGGTGCTTTTGCAAGTGAGCTCACCCGGCAAGTTTCTTAACCAGATAGCTTGCTTTTTGCCTCTGTGGCTGCCATGAACTCAGCCTCACAGGAGGAGATTGCCACTTGTCTTCTCTTTTCTGTGAACACCCGCCTAATCGGGCTCTCATTGAGATAGAAAGCCATCCCTCGCTGTGCTTCTTCCTCCTTACCAAGTCACCTCCCAAGTCACCGGCTCGAATAACCAATAAGCTCACTACAAGAAATCGACATTCCAAGACAAATGAATTTTGTCATGTATAGCCCAAATGTGTCACAAAAAGTGTAGTTAAGACGGAATCTGGATACGTCATGGGTTTTGTCATATAATCAGCGTCACAAAATGTTTCAAGCGTGACGGATTTTGGTATTACGTCACAAAACATCAAAAATTTTAGTGACGCTTCTCGTCATATAATACTACATTTTGTGACACGGGTCAACGCTGGCGTCTTGTAATACAATCTTGTGTCATATATAGTGTTTTAACCATGGTTAAGAGGTCGGTTATGCTTGTTTTTGTGACGATAAGAAGCTGTCATGTATAGATAGTTAACCATGGTTAGAAGTCCGTCACATATTGTGAGGCCCCGCATCTAGGTCCAGCCCATATTAGGGGCCCAACCAAATTGAAACAATAATAATAGGGATAATAATAAACCACAAAACCAATTATATTACCATAATGACCATACAAAAAGTGTTTGTTCCAGAACACATGTTTCATACAAACATACAACAAAACTTAAAAGAAAATGACTCAAACCAACTAAATAAATTCCAACATCTAGGGCCAAGTTGTAGCCAACCGCAAGCACCAAGTTCCCGCACCATACAGGTTCCAACCCACCAAAGAGCCATTGCAAGTTCAAGCCGGCAGACCATTGCAAGTTCCAAAAAAAATAGGTTAAACAAAAAAAAACAAAATAATGAAGTCACCGGGGAAAATGTACTATACAAATAGTAACTAATGGAATCACACTTTTCATTTGATGGCATGAACTCATGTAACTCTAAAGCAATTTTCCAAAGTAATGAAAATCAATAGTATATTTTAATCATGTCAAAAAGAATGCGGTTTTCGATTCCTAGTGCTACGTACCAACATATCTATCATCTATGAACGTACTCACCTTGCAAATGAATGTGCTGACTTGTAGCCACCATGTACTCCATATGTCATCACCATCACCTCGATACGCAATGGATTACACCAACAAAATATATATATAATCGATAACTAACCAAATAATAGTGACAATTAGACAAGAAACACCGGATAGAGTAGATCAACAAGATTACGGATGATAGGATTAGGAAAAAGGTAGGATTAGATATTGATAGGATTAGGTATGCTAGCCTCGACTTGAATAGCCATAACATTCGTGCTCACACCCATCCCCGCCATCACTTAGATCAGCTCTAGTGTTGCATGAGTGGACATTAACCACGGGTTCAATGGCAAATAAGTTCGCATCATAGGTCTAGTAATTTCACTCAATATTGTAGAGGCCTCAAGATATGAATAACACCCATAAGTCAACACATGTCGTCAAAATCGTATGTTCATAATCATCCACCGTTTGCCGCCGCTTGAGTTTGACACAACACAATTGTTGCATAAGCTGCGGATGATGCTAGAACATTCGACATCGACCCACGTGAAGACAGCAACAAAGGTGCTCGTGCATCATTGGCCATAATTCAAAAGAGGCGCCCAGCCGCAAATGACAACAAACCGATCAAAAGCCCCAACAAGTTCACATGATTAAGAGTTAATAGTTGACTCGCACAATGGTTTCATCACAATTCATGTTTTGGCTTGGAGCATAAGGATCAAAGCATAACTCTTGTTGCAAAATACGACATCATTTAGGGCATGAAATCATCGAAAGCTTTCAGCCCTCGGGCATCAAGAAAGCTCACAGTTCCTCACAAGTCCAACTGGCCGAGGCATGTAAGTTTCTCGATGATTCGATGAACTAAATGAGAACAAACCACATTTGTACCTCACCTTTCCGGTCCTCACAAGCCTCAAAGATAAAGTACCAACTCTCAAGCTCATAGTAGGCATGGAGCCATGGCTACATCCACTCCCGACCATCCGTAATGGCGGTGACCATTCGGTTGCTTGGGAATGGGCGTGAGCCATGGCATTATGACTACCATGAATTCAACATAAAGGAACCCGGGCACCTCGGATTATGCATCATTGGCAATAACGGTCTACTCAATTAGATGGAATGTTATTAGTTTGAGAACGCTGCATCGGATTGATAGGATTTAGTAAGTTACTCACCAAGTGACCTAACAGCAGTCTTTGTATCAGAAGAATAGCTTTGTAAAATAATGTTTTTGAGAAAGCAACATCACTTTCATAGGGGAAAATAATGATTTCTTTGTTGTAAAAGAAAACCTCGATTCTACAAAGCAAGTTAAGACCTACAATGTAATTGAAATTAGGACCTATACTAAAGATCTACTGAGATAACCAGCCCTAATCTCGTATACCGACGGAGATTTCATACCGAATGGCCACCGGAGCACACGATGGCGGTGAGGTTGCCACGGCAAGAAGATCTTGCAGAGGTCGGGTCGCCTTCAAATCGATAGGGCTCGGGTGGCGCAGGGGTCGCGGCGACGGTGGCCGGGAGTTGCTTGCGAGGTCGATGCCGCGGACGATTTAACGGGGTCCCGGCACGGTGACTCCGCTGCGCGGGAGGAGGAGGAGGTCCCAGAGGCTGGGGGGGGTTCTCGGCGGCCCACTACCCCCGTCACGGGACGGGGGTCCCGCGACGGTGGACCTTCTCTTTGAACGACCATGGCGGTCGGCGCCAAAGCCGGGGAGTGGGCTACGGCGCCCGGGAGTGGGTGGTGGCGGAGGCGTCGGCGGAAACCCTAGGAGAGGAAGAAGAGAGGAGCAGGTGAATGAATCGAGAGGAGGAGGGGCCGGGTAGGTGGGATGATAGGATAAGGTTACGAAATTTTTAGCCGCCCGCTAGTGAGCCTCCGCTCGCCGCTCATTTTGCGAAAAGAGAGGGAGAGGGAGAGGGCAGGAGGGAGGGTTTTGTTTCATTTCAACCCTTGATCTCATCCATCCAATGGTGTAGATAGAACTAGAGATCAAAATTTGAAATCGGGGCCTTCGGGCCGAGTTCAAGCTCTAGATGGATCCAAATCGAAAAGTCATGAACACGTGTTTTGTAGGTCTCTTCAAGACCTACATTCGGTATTAGAGTCAAATTTTCAGTTTTCGAACTTCGACGCTCGAATTTCGAATTTTCAAATTTTTTGCGGTTCGGGGACGAGTTTTCGGGGCCCTAGACGGCCTCCGTTTGAAAAGTCATGAACACGGAAAGTTCATAACTCATCGAGATCTACATTCCGTATTTAGGTGACTTTTGCATCCGAGCAAGCGTTCGAAAGCGTTAGTTCAAAACCACTAGTCGCCCACGAGTTGCATAAACTCTTTGTGAGATACGTGGATTTGCGACTAGGGTTCACCAGCACTTTCTCAAATGCAAAAAGTACCTATATATGGAATGTAGATCCCGACGAGTTCTATCAACCGTGTTCAAAAGTTTTTCATCCGAGGCCGTTTAGTGCTCCGTTTGGCCGAGGTTTGACCAAGTCAAACGTTGGTCAATTTGAAATCGGGGGCCTTCGGGCCGTTTTTGAAGCTCTAGATGGATCCAAATCGAAAAAGTCATGAACACGTGTTTTGTAGGTCTCTTCAAGACCTACGTTCGGTATTAGAGTCAAATTTATTTTTGAAACCGACACCTCAAATTTCGAATTTTCAAATTTTTGCGGCTCGGGGGCGAGTTTTCGGGGCCCTAGACGGCCTCCGTTTGAAAAGTCATGAACACGGAAAGTCCATAACTCATCGAGATCTACATTTTGTATTTAGGTGACTTTTGCATCCGAGCAAGCGTTCGAAAGCGTAGTTCAAAAACCACTAGTCGCCCCTGAGTTGCATAAACTCTACGTGAGATACGTGGATTTGCGACTAGGTTCATCAGCACTTTCTCAAATGCAAAAACTACCTATATATGGAATGTAGATCCCGACGAAGTTCTATCAACTTCGTGTTCAAAAGTTTTTCATCCGAGGTCGTTTAGTGCTCCGTTTGGTAGGTTTGACCAAGTCAAGCGTTGGTCAATTTGAAATCAGGGCCTTCGGGCCAGTTTTGAAGCTCTAGATGGATCCAAATCGAAAAGTCATGAACATGTGTTTTGTAGGTCTCTTCAAGACCTACGTTCGGTATTAGAGTCAAATTTTCAGTTTTTTGAACTTCGACGCCTTGAATTTCGAATTTTCAAATTTTTATTTCGGGGCGAGTTTTGGGGCCCTAGACGGCCTCCGTTTGAAAAGTCATGAACACGGAAAGTTCATAACTCATCGAGATCTACATTCCGTATTTAGGTGACTTTTGCACATCCGAGCAAGCGTTCGAAAGCGTAGTTCAAAAACCACTAGTCGTCGTTTTTTTTTTTTTTTTTGCCGTTTTCTTCCTCGTCAAATGAGCAATGCATCCTTAATTTTGTGAGAGTTTTCTTCTGTTAAACGAGGATCCAAATCGAAAAATTTAAAATTAACACAATAGTGTTTTGCCTTGGAATCTAAATTAAATGAGCAATTGACTATGAACTTAGAAACTCCAAATGCAAAAGAAAAGATGAAGATCAATCACAACAAAGAATAATAATATACAAAAGTGAGCTAAAAGACCGAATATATATATACGTACTCAATACATATTAGTTGTTCTCCATCCCTACACTAGCACTAATATTTGTTGTTCTTCATCCATCCCTACATATATAATAATAAATAGGTGTTTTGCATTTATCCATGCAGCCACATACATATACTAAGTTACTAACTAATCTAAAGATTAGTCCCGCATCCATCCATCCATCCAGCCAAAGAATACATACACATTGTTCACAAAATAATAAGCCCACTAAACGGTGGGCTACCAAAAGGTCGCGCAGGGATCATGCGAGGGGTCTTGCGGGAGGGGCTCCAGGGGACGCCATCACTTCTTGCCCAGCGGGCGTCATCCAAGGCCCGGCCTGGAGGTGGCCAACCTTGGACTTGACGCCCTCCAGTCCTTGCCGGCGCCCACCTTCTTTCCGGGTCGGGTCCTTTCGGACCAGTTCGGTGAGCTCGGCCACCTTCAAGGGCGAACGGCGAGCCTCCGGTTCAACGGCTCGGTGACTAAAGGCGTTGATGGCGCTCATGAGTGCGGTCTTGGAGATCCGGAAAGTCTAAACAAAAGTAGTGTTATTAGTTTGAGAAAGCAGGATCGGTTTGATAGGATATAGTAGGTTACTCACCAAACACAATGCTATATCATATGATAAATACATAAAGAGTCGATATTATACCAAAAAACACATTTCTATATATCATAGGATAATCTAATGACTACATGCTTTGTAAAATAATGAATTTGAGAAAGGAACATAAGTTTCATAGGGGGAAATAATGATTTGTCTTTGTAAAAAACCTCGAGTCCTCATTGGGCTAACAACACCGTAGCCCCATTCCATCCTATGCCATCACTTAGATTAGATCTAGTGTTGCATTGGATTGGATGGTCCCCAACGGTGCTGTAAAATCCAGGATGAGGAATGCTTTTCCCAATTTGTACCACCGGGGCGCCGCAAAATCGGCAAATCAATTATGTGAATCTTGATCAAACACATGTCTCTTAATTTGGTGTCCGCCTTTTTCTTATATCTAATGACTGCGCTTTTTAATTGAAGATGAGAAACAAAAAAATGAATGGACAAAGATGGAATATGCCTATTCTTCCACCGACGACCATCGGGGTTGATTGATTCCTAGCCACCATAATCCTTACACCCTTGGCATGTTGGCATTGGCATGTATATATTCCTTACACCCTTGCATGCATATATTCCTTACACCCTTCCATGCATATATTACTTACACCCTTGCTTCACCACATGCCAAACCTTGGTGGGGCACCAAACAACCATCCTAACCCAATTCTTTGGCGAGCGATTGGTTGATACAAGCATATTGGATTACCGACATGAATAGAGAGATAGGTAGAAGAACTAGTGTTCACATAAAGGCAGCCATCTCATTATTGCATTCACTAAATTATGCACATGGCCAATAACAGTCTACTCAAATTAGAAACTACCAAATTATTAGCCATCTAATTTGAAATCATTATCCATCATTGGCCAATAACAGTCTACTAAAATTAGAAACTACCAAATCGGTAGCCATCTACACGAAATCATTATGCATCATTGGCCAAATCATTAGCTATCTACCTAATCATACCTCACGATTCTACAAACGAACTACCAAATCGGTAGCCATCTCATGAAATCATTATGCATCATTGGCCAAATCTCTACCCTCTCGCACTCGATTCTACAAATGAACTAATCTAGATTCTACAAATCAAGTTGGATGAACACTTACCTCCTCGGGCGCCGGGGAGGGGCCTTTGCGCTCCATGATGGCAATTTGGAGCGGGAACCGGGCCGGGGAGGCGACGACACATGGAGTGTCGCGCGGCGCCCATGGCAGCGGCATAGGTCGATTAGGCCCTCGAGCACTCCTCGTAGATCTCAATGCCGGAGGCGACGAGGTGCGATGCTCGCCGGCGCCTTGGCGTGCCGCCGTAGCCGTGGCCTTGCCCTTAGCGTTGCCCCGGTAGCCGTGGCCTTGCCCTTGGCCTTGGCCTTGCCCTTGCTCGTGAAGCCCGCCCTTGCTCCCCGACGCCGCCGTTGCCCTTGGCCTTGCCCCCGCCCTTGCTCGTGGAAGCACCGCCCTTTCCGCCGACGCCGCAGACCCTCTTCTTGGTCGACGATGGCGGGGGTTTTACCCCGCCCCGGGGATCTTTCCTCCTCGGCGTGCACGCCGCCTCCATAGCAGCCGGCAGCGGCCTCGGCACGCTTGGTTCAGCGCCGCCGACGCCTTCTTGGAGGCCGACGGCTTCCCTCGAGGTGGAGGCCTTGGTCGCGACGGAGGACGTAGTAGGGCGGGGTCCCGGCACTCCACACCGTCGCAAGGTCCCGCGACGCCCGCTTTCCCTGGACGGACCATGGCGGTCGGCGGAGCGGGCGGTGGGGTGGGGCGGCGGCGGCGAAAACCCTAGGAGAGGGGAGCGGTGAATCGAATCGAGGAGGAGAGGAGGGGAGTGAATTGTGATGGTGTGACGGTGGGGGTGAAAATGCGTTAATGTGACGCGGTGAATAAGGATAGAGTGACGGCGGATGGGGCCCACGGTCAACCCGACTCAATCACGTAATTTTAACCGTCTATACTACACTCGGGCCGAATGTTCCCACGTATCGCAATGGTCAAGGCGCTGAAACCTCCATCCCGCCGTCCCGGGTTCGAGACTCCAAGGCTGTTTTTTTTTTTTTTTTTTGCTATTTATTTTACGTGTGGCCGAGTTCATGTCACAAAACACCCAAATCGGCGTCATAAAAACCCCCGCCGCATGGGTGCCCTACGCCCACAATATATGACTTAAACGGGGGTAGTATAATGTGACGATCATTTTTCAAAGCGTCACAAATAGTCATGGTGTTTGCATTTTGTGATGACAACGTGTTTTCCGTCAGTATTATGGCACATTATATGACGATTTTAGGCCCCGTCATGAGGTCGTTTTGTCATAAAAATCGGTATTCTTGTAGTGGCTCCTCTTCTTTTCCACCTTGAGTATACACCAACCCAAGATTGATTGTGCCTTGCGGTACCTAAAGATGCGCTTGACTGACTTGTTGATGTTTCCTTTGTTGGCCTCTTCATGAATCTGTTGGCCACACCCACTTGAATATGCTAAGTCGGTCCGGTGTGTAGTAAATATCTCAAACACCCTATTGCCCACCTATATTCAGTGGCATCAACACAGATACCTGTCTTGTCTGCATCAAGTTTGATCCCTGGATCCATAGGAATTTTGCTTGGATTGCAGTCACCCATCCCAAACCGATTTCGGTACTTTTCTAGCATAGCTTGACTGCCCGATAGTGACAAAATCACTCTTCTGCTCAACTTCAATTCCCAGATAGAATGACAATAAGCCCAAGTCACTCATATCAAATTCTGAAGTCATCTGCTTCTTGAAGGTTTCAATCTCTGTTGAATCCTGTCCAGTCACTATCAAGTCATCCACATATACTCCAAGTACTATTCTTTCAGTTCCAACTCCTCTTGTGTACACTGCAGCTTCATTTGCACACTTAGTGAATCCTAGTTTCTTCAAGCTTTTATCCAGCTTAGTATTCCAGGCTCTTGGTGCCCGTCTCAGCCCATACAAAGCTTTGCTCAATTTCAGAACCATGTGCTCCTTGCCTTTTTCCACATAGCCTTCAGGTTGTGCTACATAAACTTCTTCCTCTAGTTCTCCATTGAGGAATGCAGTCTTAACATCTAAATGATGCACCTGCCATCCCTTGTTTGCTGCCATTGCAAGAATTAGTCTAATGGTGTCTAATCTAGCAACTAGAGCAAACACTTCCTCAAAATCCACTCCTTGTTTTTGCACATATCCTTTAGCCACAAGCCTGGCTTTATGCTTCACCACTACACCTTCTGAATTTCTTTTCAGTTTATAAACCCACTTGAGCCCAATTGGTTTATGTCCTAGTGGCAAAGTTGATAGTTCCCAAGTTTTGTTCTTGCAGATAGACTGAATCTCACTATTCATAGCATCTCTCCAGTTCTGATCTTCTGCAGCTTCTACAAAACTTGATGGTTCATCCATGACAGCTAGTAAAGCTTCCATTTCTACATCTGAGTCCACATGCACCTGTTTAGAGTCCTGATACACCTCATTTATATCTACGAACCTCGGTGGAGTCTCATCATAGTCATCACCTGTCAATATCATGAAATATCTCTAGACTCCCCACATCTTGCATTGGACTGCTCGCATTTTCTCCTGTTGTCGGATTTTGTTCGGACTCGCCCGCATCGTCCCATGTCCCGATCCAAATCTCGTGTCCACCTCCAACACTACTCCCATCTGTTGGTGCCAGTATGTGATCACCTTCAAGATGATCATCATGTGAGTTATCACCACTCACTGATCCACCAAAGATTCCAGAGAAGAATTTGCCATCCCCCTCCTCTCTATTTTCAGTAAACTCAACAGTTTCAGAGTTTTCCCAAGCCCATACTCGTGACTCCTCGAAGATCACATCCCCGCTAGTCACTATCTTGTTTGTCCGTGGGTTGTACATCCTATGTGCCTTACTCCCTCTTCTATGCCAAAGTAAACCATTGGCATGCTCCTATCCTCAAGTTTCTTCAAATGTGGCTTCACATTCTTCACATGACCTTTGCAACCAAAGATTTTCAGGTGACTCAGATTTGGCCTCCTGCCATTCCATCCTTCATATGGAGTTCTATATCCCATTGCTCTGGTTGGCAGTCTGTTCATCAAGTACACTGAGTGCCTCACTGCCTCTGCCCAAAACCTCCCTGGAATCTCCATACTCTTCAGTAAAGCTCTTGCCATCTCCATCACTGTTCTATTTTTCCTCTCTACCACACCATTCTGTTGTGGTGAATATGGTGCTGTGAAGTGATGCTTTATCCCAGCCTGCTCACACACACTCTGAAATGTCTTGGCAAGAAACTCACCTCCTCACCTGAGAATTTTGATCTTCTGGCCTTGATCATTTTCAACATCGACCTTGTACTTGACAAATGCTTCATTGTTCGATCCTTGCTCTTTAGCATATACACTTGAGTCCACCTAGTGCAGTCATCCACAAATAACATAAAGTACTTGTTCTCCCCTCGCAAAGTAGGTGGTGATATGGGGCCACACAAATCAACATGCACAAGTTTCAGTGATTCATCTGCTCTCCACATTGTTGATCTAGGGAAAGTTTTTCTAGTTTGCTTAGCTACCATGCAAGCCTGACAAACTTGATCTGGATGCTCAATCATTGGCACACCTCCTACCATCTCTTTGCTAACTAGCATTTTCATTGCCTGAAAGTTTACATGACCCAATCTACCATGCCACAGTCATGCATCATCATTCAAACTAGTCATCAAACAAGTTGGTACCACTGGTGCCAAACCAATCTTATACAATCTATTCACTTTGTTCTCTTCTCTCTAATGATTACTCGCGGTTTGTTTCTCTACAACCTCAATATCATCATCATCCAAAACAACTCTATGCCCAATTTCAGTCAACTGACCCAAACTAATCAAGTTGCTTTTTAACTTAGGTATATAGTAAACATCATGCAGTAACCATTGATCCCCCGAGGCCCCTTGAAACAAGATTGTACCCTTCCCAACAATATCAACAGTAGAGCCATCACCGAATTTTACCTTACCAGAAACACCATGATCAATGTTTCTGAACTTTTGCAGATCTCCAGTCATGTGGTTGCTGGCTCCATTGTCCATGTACCACAGATTGCTTGTTGGCTCCTCTTCACTGGTGAAATGCAACTCGGGCAACACCTTCCTCTCCTCCAGATACACCTCTGAACTCTGAATTCTCTTCTCACTTGTTCTCTTGCGTCTTCAACTCAATCTGTCTCCACAAGCAAGATGGTGGCTCGAATTCAGCTACGGCATGGTGTGCTTCCTCATTCTTCTTCTTTTCTTCAACTCCACGGACACCGATTTGCATAGTGTCCCTTGGTGGCATTTGAAACACTTTATGTGGCTTTTGTCTTTCTTGCCACCGGTGTCGATTTGGATGCATCGCGCTGACCGCCACGACCACCCCTTCCTCCACCACGACCTCTCCCCCGGCCACGGTAACCACCACAATCACTGGATCTCCCAACTCCAGATCCTTCTCCACCGGCCTTCTTTTGGCGTGCACCCCACTCCGCCTGAGTGAGTAGCAACTGCCCGCCCTGAGATCTCCCCTCAGCTTCCTGCTCCTGTTTGATCCGCTCTTCAAACGTCTTGAGCCGCCGACCGCATCTTCAAACGTCATCGCCTTCCTCGATCACAAAAGCTGCTCTAACCCGGCGATCAATTGAATGAATCGCTTAGGGTACGATGGCAAAGAGTTTCTTCACCAATGCAGCTTCCTCCGGTGTCCCACCAAGATTCTCGTAACGGACCGACATGCTCGTCAACCGCCCCACATCTTGTCGAGTGATTCGTCCTCCTTCATCAGGATGTTGTCAAATTCACTCATCGGCGTCGCAACCTTGCCTCCTTGACACGATGCGCTCCGGCGTGCCTAGCTTTCGATGCATCCCACACTTCTTTTTCCCGTCTTCTTCCCGACCACTTGCATCGCCAGATCATCGGGGATCGCTGAAGCAAGTGAGCCTTCGCCTTCTTATCTTTCTTGTTTCGCCTCGCGGCCGCGGTTGCTCCCATCACCGTCGCCTCCCGGACGGCTCCATGACTTCCCACACTCCTTGATCCTCCATGATGGCCGGACGCGAATGCTCCAACCGATGTAGTTGGTTGCCGTCGGTGGTGGGTAGGCATTGTCCTTGCGCCATGCCCACCACCATTGCCGCCGCTGCGGCCATTTGTCACTCCGGCCACTCATGATCTAGAGCAAAAAGCGATGTATGCTTAGATTAGTGGCTCCGATACCACGTGTTGAATGCAATGGATCACAAATCAAGCATACAAAGCATGAAAAATGGCTAACCTAGAGCAAGAACGCGTAGAACACGATGAACGTCGGCTAAAACCGCCGAGGTCGCCAGGGAGCGTGCCCCTTTTCACTTCAACGTCAAACTAAGTCTTACAAAGTGTTACAAGCGCTACACCGCGTTCACAACTCTACTACTTATACTAAAGCAGTTACAACACATAGAATTCAAATTTAACACACACGGATACATGGGCGCACGAGCGTCACGCCGTGCTTGCCGCGCTTCGCCACCAACCGTTCCCCCTTGCCGATCGTTTTGAATTCGAACTCCAACGTCTCCCTTGCTTCACCAGCTTGGACTACATCATCCTTGAACACACCGAAGAGCAAGCTTATGCCAACAAAGGCGGCGTTGGTGACGTCATCGCATGTTGTTCCATTGCCGGACGAAGAGCATGCCGCCCGCCGTTTGTTCACGTTGCCGGGCGGCGCCGTTCTTGCCTGTGCACGCGAGAGGTAGTGCTCCGCCTTGGACTTAAAAAAAGTAAACACCGGATACATTTGATTGAATACATAACATGCATGAATAGTAATGCGTTTGATTATTTTAGGACAGGTAGCCTACAACTTTTGTTTGCCACGCATACAACAAACTCCACTAAAGCGAGAAAGAAAAACTAGTCATCAATTAAAGCGTAACATCCTTCGTAGGCCATGGAGCAATGATCCTAAGAAAGTAATATTTTCGCCCCGGCATCTCCCGAATCTCCATTGCTAGACCTGGTCATTGTTATTTGGAATATTTGCACCATGGTAGGCCGCCAAAGCTTCAGCTTACGTGTTGTATTTTTGTAACAATTTCCAGTGGTAACGATGGACCTGAGCATGGCAATCCGCCATGTTCGATAGATCCCCTGGTGCGTGGCCAACATGCACTCACGTACCATGCCATGTTTCCTACACATGTAACTAAATTAAATTGACACCTAATTTACACATGTAACTAAATTAAATTGACACCTATTAGACTACAAATTAATGAATTACACAATTTGGTAAATTAAGTTAAATTCCTCATTTCTCTAAACAAAAGGAATGTACAGAAAAAACTATATTTATATAAATTGCAAAAACATGAAATGAAGGATGAAAATGAGAGGGGAGTGAAAGTGGCGAACCTTTATTCCCGGTTTGGTTTTGAAACCCGGAGTAAAAGGGGGCTGTGCAGATTTTTTGGGAAGAAAATCCGTTGAGAATTCGAAGACGGGGAGTATTTATAGGAGGTACTCCCGGTTAGAGAGAAGAACGGAGAATAAAGGTTGATCTTTACTCCCGGTTGGTAATCCAAACCGGGAGTAGATCTTTATTTCGGTGGTATTACAAACCGGGAGTAAATCTCTACCTTTACTCCCGGTTTGAGCCACGAGCCGGGAATAGAGGTCCTGGCGGGGAGAGGGCATCGGCGCCGCGACCCTTTACTCCCGGCTAGGAACTAGAACCGGGGAGTAAAGATACATTTACTTCGGATAAATTTCCAGCCCGGGAGTAACCGCCATTTCGACCTCGAGACTAAAAGTCAGTTACGTAGTAGTGAGTTTAAACCTTGGTAATAACACGTTGACAAATTTTCCACGGGAAGTAGAAAAACTCATTTTCTATCATACGTACACACACTAAAGACTAGAATTCTAGACTAGAACAAATATGAAATCTATATGCAGGCTTCGATATGCATGCCGGCCGGACTTTGCATGCTGAAGTAGGATCGTCATCCGCGTCCTCCATAACTAAGTGTCCTAGCTAGCTAACAATAGATGATTACACGACCCAACAAAAGGTTCCTATGAAATCCTAATCATCTGTCCGTCCGTCATGGATCATTTCCTCTCTGACGGCCCGGCCTGACTGTGCAGATGAGCGAAGACGCCAACCATGGGCGCAGTGTTGTAAGTGGACGCCTCCGTCTGCATGTAGTTGCTGCGCCGGTGGCTGAACCTGTCGCGGTGGTCCGGCCCGCCGACGATGGCGCGCCGACGACCACGTTCGGGTTGTTCCCGGAGCGGCAGAACCAGTGGTCGTACCCCTGCACGCAGCCGATGAACCGGCCGTCGGCGCGGTGCGACACGATGGACGCGCCCCGGTGGTGCACCCGCCGCGGGAACCGCTTGCCGTTCCCGACCATGTAGCTCACGCCGGCCGGGTTGGCGCCGAGGACGTAGTCCGCCTGGGAACGCGCCAGCGCCTGCAGCTCGTCGGCGCGCACTGGCCCGTCGGGGCACTGGAGGAGCGTGGAAGCGGCAGCTCCAGCGGAGGCGGCGAGGTAGCGCGAGTAGACGGTGACGAGGAAGGCGGCGTTGGTGACGTACTGCATGTTGTTCCACTGCCGGACGAAGAGCATGCCGCCGGCCGTGCGGTTCACGTTGCCGGCGGCGCCGTTCTTGCCCAGGCACGCGCAGAGGTAGTGCTCCGCCTTGGACTTGTACTGCTCCAGCGTCGCGCGGTGCTCCGGCCGGTGACTCCCTTCTAGTAGCAGCTGAAAATGTACGAATGGCACACGTTAGAACGTGGTCGAGACTGTATATGGTACACACGTAGGGTAGATTCCTTGTTCGATCTGACTTTTTGTTGAACATAGTAGTGGCAGGCACGTCTCTGTTGTTAGCTATCTGGGAATTTGGGATATGATAATGTGTTGCATTATTGTCTTCACGTTAAACGTACCCTAACTGGCTAATGACAGTGATCATCAAGCAAGAGGTCACCGTATAGTACCTTAGCGGCGAGGATCTGGAGGCCGGCGTATTTGACGTCCCAGCTGAACTCGTTTATGGCCCAGGTCGTGCCGCCGAACTCGTCGGCCATGGCGACGGCGTAGTCGAGGTACTCAGTCTTCATGGTCGCGCGATGCAGCCACAGCGCCGCCCAGAGCATCTCGTCGCCGTACCCGCTGACCGACGCGTAGTAGCGCCGCACCTCGCTGACGCTGCTGTCGTACTTGCCCCTGTACTTGTCCCCGAACTCGAACAGCTGCTCGGCGTGGTGGAGGAGGAGGTGCGCGTAGTGCAGGTTGGAGCGGCGGAACACGATGGAGGCCGCGGCCATGGCGGCGGCGGTCTCGCCGACGAGGTCGGAGCCGGGGTTGTCACGGTCGACCTTGTACGCCTGCCGCGACGTGGTCATGTCCTCGGGCCGCTGCCAGCAGTAGTGGTCGGTGTCGCCGTCGCCGACCTCGGCCCACAGCACGTCCGGCTCGGTGTGCGCCTTGATGAAGTAGTCGGTGCCCCACTTGATGGCTTCCAGCACGTGGCGCCACTCGCCGGCCGCCGCGATCTCGTCACGGAACTCCATGGTGCTCCACGACAGCATGGTGATCGTGAACGCCATCGGCAGGCCGAACTTGACGTTGTCGCCGGCGTCGTAGTACCCGCCCACCAGGTCCACGCCCTGCTGCAGCCCGTCGGCGAGCCCCGAGTGGCCGCGCCACTTGACGCGCTGGTTGTAGGGGAGGTGGCCTGACCGCTGCGCCTCGAAGCAGAGGAGGCTGCTGTGCAGCGCCCTCTTGTAGTTGAAATTGTCATGGTCGCTGACGCCGCCGGCGGCCGCCGCAAACGGGAGCAGTGCGAGCGTGAGCACGGCGCAGAAAGAAGCGATCATCTTGTCGACGCTGATCAGCTAGTAGGTTTTCTGTGCAATGCTGGTTTGTCTGCTCTATTCTTCTATGTGTGCGTGCATCTCTCATGGTCCTTTTATATGAGAAGTGCTTTGTGCTATGCATCCCCTCTCTCGCTCTCTCCTCGTTGACTATTATCTGGTCAGACTCAGACCAGACCACACCTCTTTTAGTAGTGATGTGGTAGTTAAGCTTAAGCCTGTCTTAATGACAGGGGCTTACAACTGAACATGGGATCTAGTGTAGTGTAAAGCCTTGAGTGGTAGGGCCGCATTGTCAGGTAGGTACTGATCCATAGTCTGGTTGGTGTCTCTGTTTTCCATAGCTGGATGTGTAGATCGGGGAAGACCAATGGGAAGTTTGGGAAGAACGTGCCACCAGTGCTTGGTAGGTGCTAGGGTTGACTTGCATCAGCAGGATTGTACTCCAGTTAGATTTTTTTTTATTTGGGTCAAATATGTTTATATTATTATGCACAAATATAGTATATAGTACATACATGGACCCTACACCTAGAGAGCCGAGGTCGTTCATCTGTTGATCAACACGTGTCCTGTTTAATTGGGGGCCTTTTGCTTTGCAAACTACCTTTCTTTATTTTGAAGCACAGCTTTGCAAAGTTCAATTTTTGTTATTCTAGCTTATACATTAGAGAACTCAGACTAAGCACTCACAGCTTGCCCTCCAAGAATAAACACTACCAAAATAGTGGACTTCTAGTGTTTTTAGTAATAAAACTATTACTTTATAGCACATGAGATATCACTTGGAGACATTTAGCAGGGAAAGTTTATACTAAATTTTGAATGCCAACACAATATATAGGAGAAGCCCACGTCACTAGTAGAACTATAATTCTGGTTGTGAAAAGAAAATTTTGCTAGGAAACACTGTACAAACACTAGTACACGAATGACTTACAATACCGATTTGTAACCCCCTTTAGTCCCGGTTTCCCAACCGGTTCGCAGACCACATCATTTATGTTGTTGGCATAAATAGATTCACAAAAAGTCACAATATCATGGTCAAGGCTCACTTCCAAAGCTCTGATTCTAGTGGAGGAGTATGTTGGAATATTGTACCCAATCCTATCAAGTGCCTTTAAACATTCTTGCACAACATATTTTTGCACGCTAATAATGTGAAATTGTCCACTTCCCATCCATGAGATGTATAGAATTTGACCTTGTTGGTTACCCGCCCTAGCTAGAATGGTGAAACCAACTCTACACTTGAAATGTCCATTCTCCAAAGGGATTATGTCAACTTGAACGGACTCAACCCCAAAATGTTGAAGTGTCTCTTTTAACCATGGTATAGGTTGAATGGTCTACATTTAACAAGTATATATCAGAACAAAATATGCTTGGATATCAATACAAAATGTTGAAGTATCTCTTTAAACCATGGTATATATAGCTATTACTTACTATGCTTGGATATGGTAAGTTTTCCCTCGGCAATGTTGGTTCGAAGCCCAACTCAAATGCATAGTTAGCTAGCACATCCGATGTAGATAGGTTTGCAGCCATCTATGCTCCTAAGTCCTAAATATATGTTTTGGTTTTAGAGTTGTGATACATGTTACCAATGCAAGGTTCGGTGTAAATTAGTAACAAAAAAATAAATGTTCACGGAGGATGACGGTGGTGGACTAACAACAAAGTAAATGTAATGGCGTGGAGGACGACGGCGATGGTGCGGCGGCAACACGGAGGATGATGACGGCGATCGCGGCGGCGACGAGGAGGACGGCGGCGGCGCGCACGTAAAAGGCGATGAGGGTGTGGACGGCACGGAGGGCGACGACGGCGGCGGGTAGAGCGATGAGGTCATGGACGGCGCAGAGGACGATGACTGCGGCACGGAGAGTGATGAGGGCGGTGGACGATGCGGAGGACGACGGCGTTGGCACGGGCGACGAGGTGTGGACGGAGGAGAGGACGACGGCATCGGCACGGGCAGGGCGACATTTGAAGGTTTAGGCTTTGCCCAATTTATATTTCTACAAATTTAGTACTTGGGTTGCAACACAACCGGGACTGCAAACCCCCTTTAGTCCCGGGTTTAGCCACAACCCGAGAGTAAGCCCTACCCTTTAGTCCCGGCTTAAGCCACAACCCGGGATTAAGCCAAATTTTGGCACGCTCCCAAATCCCTCCCTTTTTTCGTCAAAGTGTTTGGGAGCGCGCCAAATTAAGTCCTCTAAAACAAATGATATTCTTTATAAGATTAGGTCAATGTTATCATCAAAGTGTACAAACACATTAAAAATAAACCACCTCAGTAGATCTCTTGTAGCATCTAACTACAAAGAATATCACCGAGGAAGTCAAATTGAGCATTGCCGGAGGTTACGACGCCGTCTATACCGATGCACCGCCGCTACGATCTTGAATGGACACCGGTGCTCAACGGTGGAGAGCAAAACTGCAGGATCCACATCCACATCCACTGTCCGACATCACTCCGCAGGAGATCCACGTATTGATATGATCTCTCTACTTGGAGGATGTCATATCTCTTGTGAAAAGTAAATCCGAGTCTACACTTCACGACCTATAACCGGATGGCTCTGTCAATCTCACAGCTTTTCTAACCTTCGGCGTTGCTCTATAATCAGTAGAACTCTTCTAGCATCTATTGTGTGCACCATTTTGGTGGACTATGACACAACGATATCTGCACATGGAGGGCTTTCTCCCAAAAAGAGGTCATATCTATGTGTACAAAACATGGGCAAACATAGAAAATATGTCAAGATACATTACAACCATCATATTTCATGTGTCTAGATAATGTGTAAAGATACATACATGAATACTAAATGATGTACAATAAACAAAAAAAAACACCATTGTATCTAGTACACATGTATATGTCTATGAATAGAACATGGAATGGTCTACACATTTAGCATTGAAGATTGAAAGATGAAGTAGCAAACCTTCACAATATGTAGATGAAGCTCACTGCCTTGAGCAAGAACTCTACTGTCCCTCCCCGATGAACACACGCGAGCAGCAAAGAGTAATAATTGAGCTGTGTTGGGCCGTTGGGGGCAGAAGAGGCTATATATAGGGTAAACTTTCAATCCTGGTTGGTCTTTATAACCGGGACTAAATGATGGACCACTAGTGAGCAGCAAAGGGGAAAGGAGCTTCTAGAGGCAGAGGTGCACATGAGATCTCCTCTGGAAAGGTGAGAGAAGGAGTGCTCCACCTTCGACGGAGGAGTGACGGTGGGAGAGGACAAGGAGAACCGGTGGGGAGTAGCAGCGAGCAGCGACGGGGGAAAGGGGCTTCTAGAAGGAGGCGGAGGTGCACATGAGATCCAGATGGGGAATGACGGCGGAATTGGACGGGAGGACGGAAGACAACCGTGAACGTGGGACGGGGATGATTCGATGGGGAGTGGAGAGATATTTCTGAACAGAGGAGGCCTGTAGCACGCGCCCGCCCATTTAAGCACCGGGCGTCCGATAGCATTCGGACGTCTTGATGAGAGCAATACCGAAAACAAAACTATCATAAATGTTAAATACCTTTTACTCTAAGTTGTTAAAATGATTTGACTCTCGGCACCACGAGGGAGTGTAAATTACTAGTTACATATGAGAAGCAATGGTTTTGCTCTGATGACTTCTGATTTATTGTTTCAACAAATTACGTTGAATTTTAATATCGCTACTAAAGTATTGTGCTGCACTTCTGCTACGAACATACATTGAATCAAACAGGCAGCTAGCTAGCGTGGATTGATCCACATGGTGGTGTACTGTTCCCTAGATGCAAGCAGAGGATGCAGAGCCATCATTGACACGACAAAAAACCGGTAGTTGGCCATCCTGTTTCAAACTAAGCATGCATCTAGTCAGCGAATGTTACAGCCTGTATAGAGAGTACATATATATATACACACGAAGACCAATAGCTATCGAAGTGGAAGAGCATAACCATAGCAGATATATGTAAGTATTATCATTGACCAAGCTGCAATTTGTACTAGTTTATATTAAACTTATAAATTTGCCTTCACGCATAGAATCTTAGTTAGCTGGACCATTTGTCAATGATCTGTAAAATATAAATTTTGCTGTTAAGTCCTTGAATTAATTAAACAATTTTGTCACCGAATGATTACTTCCATCCTTGTATTGATCAATTACAACTTGAACTTACTACTGTAACTTCTAGGGAGCCAATAACTAAGCCAATTCTTGTGAGACTAATTACCAATTGTTCAATTCAAAATGCATGGCTTGATTAGAAAATGTTAATATGCATCTATGTATACTACAAAAGTATAAGTTGCATATTTTATTACTTTAAAATGATGACAGGTTTCCCAAATTAATAATACTACTAGTGGATTCCCTTGGCGTTGTCGCTGGTATGAAGGAGAATTCTATGAGTTACAATATTACTATCACCCTCCTATTCTTTTTCTTTCTTTCTTTTTCTCTTTTTTATTTTTTTTTTTTCTCTATACCAATGGGTCCCACTTATATTTTTATCAAAATATATCCATGTGAGATCTTGTTTTAAAGGATTTATTAAAATAAATTTAATGGTGCAATCAAAATTTGATTTATTTTTTGGTTCAAGAGTTATAACCCTTTTTATGCCCATAGACATGTGGGACATGTTGATGACGTGGCACAAGGAAGGGTTAGTGGGCTGGTGAGGTGACATGCTAGTGGGGTGATAGTGGATGGTGAGGTGGCGTCTTTGCATGTCGAGAGAATTAGCTAGTGGGGTTGCAAACATAAGTTTTATAGATAGCAGTAGATAATATGCAACTATATATACAACATTAATCATCATATGCATATAGAATTTTCCAAATTTTTAATCAAGCGTCTTGGTTCTTTGCCAAATTTAGCATATACATAATATGGTAAAAATAAAGAGATAAAATAGTTATGTCATTTTTTCGCTGAAGAAAATAGTTATGTCAGTTTATGCCATAGATGTACTAATACTTGTATCGATACCATATAATTCCCACCTATTTATCTTATTTTAACAAACACAATTGTTGTGACAGTGAATTATATTAACAATTTCATGACTAGCTAGAACATATCTCAACCAGGTTCGAAAACATGAATGAATTTCCATATTTTATTTCAAGTATATTTTGCACCTTATCAACTGCACAAGTCAAATGCAATGTAAATGACTAAACCTAATGTTGGTGCAACAAAAAAAAAAAAAAAACTTGTTCTCTGTAGATAAGTATCATGAAACTAGATTAATCAACTAGGTTGGTGTAGATTAAAAGCTGGTTAGTATGATGTTCTTTTAGGGTTGAGGATCTTGAGATCCATGAAACATATTCATTTACCATACATCATGTTGCATGGAATCTAAGCATGTTGCTTCTGAAATATTTAGCCAGGAAAGAATATTTGTTAGTGCGCATTCATTGAGGGGCCCTTCATTGAAATATTGGAGTAAAAATCAAATATAACTCGGACATGAGAACATACAATGTTTCTCGTCTTGGTGAGGGGTTGACCAGTGAGCTAAATGATCGAACTACTTTTAATGTTCATGTTGGGCTTTAAGTTAGCAAAAATAATCTTTGCATTTATTTTTTTTTTTGAAAGCATGATGATATGCCATATATGGTTTGCTACAAAAATATATATGAAATGTTTCACAAAAAAAAAAAGAAATATATATGAAATGCACTTTTATAGCAAGATGGCAACAGGTGAAGGTGTAGTTAGTGCCAAAGCAGCAGCGATGTGGAGGTAAATGTGGCCATGAAGGTGACAATGAGTCATCAGACAAGACTATGATGGTAAGGTGTTGGTGAGGTTGATGTTGATGTAGATGGTTAGCCCCTTGATCTTGATGGCATTACATTGACGAAGTCACTACCACAGCTGATGGTGCTCCCATCAAACTAGATTGACGAAGTCACCACCCTTACCGATGGTGCGCCCCTCAAAACCAAAAGAGACTAGAGGAAGTGGAGAAGTAGAGATATGATGTGGCCTTGAACCTTTGAGCCGAGCATGATGGCAAGGCATGGAGGTTAACTATGCCAAAGTTGATGCAGTGGTTGATAGCTATAGTGAGACAGTGTTGTTGATGATGGTGAAGGTGACATTGAACCCTTGAGACAAGCGTGATAGCAAGGTGTTGGCGAAGTCCTCATAGAAGGAGATGGGTGAGCCCTCTAGCTGAGTGAGACAATGAGGTTGTGTTGTCAAATGATGCCAAATGTAATTGTGTGCCCTCAAGCCGAACTGATGAAAAGGTGTTTTGGCGAAGTCATTGCTGAAGTAGATGAGTGAGCCCCTTGAGCGAAATGATACGGTGAGGTGTATGGTGTTGCAATGATGCCAAAGATGACTACTAGCCTTCAAGGAGAATGTAACAGTGAGGCTTAGTGAAATCATGGCTAAAGTAGATGGGTGAGTCCCTCAAGCTGAGTGGGAAAGCGAGGTGGTATTGTCGATGACACCACATAAGGAGCAGAAGGAGGAAAGGAAGATGAACCCTCAAGCGAAATTTCTCATATGAAGATGAAGGAATTGAGGTGGCAAGAGGCCAAAATAACTCAAGATCTTATGGTATCTATTGAGGAGTGTTGGTTGATGTGAGAACAATGCAAGAACAAAAGATCTCAAGGAAAAATCATGGCACAGAAGATGGTTCATTTTATTGTTTCCGTAGTGTTGTTAAAGGTTCTATGTGGTGGTGCTTTGTTTAAGTATTTTTAACTATGTGTTTTACATATAAATTGAATTTGAATATTATTTGTGGTGTTAAATTTATTGTTAATCAAACATATGTATTTGAGATAGGATCCATCGTCATTGGACATATCTTATATTGTACCTCTCATGACATTAAATTTGATGTTGATCAAGCCATGATAGAGCTTGTTATGCTTTATGGTCATAGGATAGGAGTTTGTGTTTTACATGCATATATTGATGGTTGTGAGGCTTTGCAAACATGTATACTATTTAGGGAGGATAGAAGTACGCATACTGTTCACTGATTATTATCATTGCCTATATATTGATTTGGGTCGTTTCTGGTTCTCATTGTACCATTTGGTGTATCGGTGTATTGTCAATTCATTCAGAACCACATAAAATACACGAACTGGATGTGTGTATTAGGTGCACTTTTTTTTAATACCATTCGGTTGATCTTGTTGTTAATTTAAATGTAGTGTTGATCCATTGGTACGGTGGTCTAGTGCCTGTTCTAGACTACAATTTGTCACGGTGATCATTCAGCTGATCTTGACAATCGGCCCATATAAACATTGGGCACATACGACACAACAACCAACCTTAGCAACTGTTGCTCCAGGGCCCATGCACATTGGACAAATACAACACAACAGGTCTGGCGACTGTTGAGTGTTGATCCCACAAGCGCGCATGTTCAGTTATTAACAACAACTAACAAATATAATAACACAACACATCCTTCCGATCACGTCTGATATGAGGGAGCTAGCGACACCGCTCCACAAGCTAGCAAGATGGACAGCTAGCGACGCCGCACTACACGCGCTTTGTGTTGCAGCTCACCGTGTCTGAACTCCAGAGAGGCAGCGCGAAGAACGTGCATGGTCAAGCTGCTGTCAAAGACGATGGTGATGAAACTGTTAATATTAATAATTATTCAACAAGCGGAGATCAAACAGAACGGTACCATCTGGAGATATCGTAATGATACGATTTTTAAAAAAAATGAAATCTAACTCTATTATGCAGGTCATCTTCAGGGAGCTTATTGGTTATGCTTTTGGGCCCGGTTGCAGCGTATTGAGCAAGCAAAGGACACCCTCGTTGCATTGAGCAAGCAATTGGAGATGGTTGCTTTAGAAATCTTCAATAGAGGCTGGAAACATCTTTTCCGTTTGCTTTTAGTTCCTATGTCTATGTTACTGCACAATAGCCTTGCACCTATTATTTCATTTCTTCTTTTTTTTTTATAATAAGTGGCTATGTACATCCATAGATGTAGAGGTCGGATTTTATTATCCATTATCGAAAAAAAAAGAACGGTACCCGCGGGCTCTGGTGGCCAACGTTTCTCTGTGTCACGGATGGCCAAATCCCAATTCACCACAAGCGTGCATAACTGAAAGGTGACCATGATACGACGGCCACATGGCCACATAAACTGAGTGGCATGGTGCTTGAAATTGTTAAGCCCAGGATTGAGCAATATTGAACACCAAGCTATTCTTTGTACCGAATCTAAAGCATGCTTACTAACACCGCCCGCCCGCTGCCAAATCGTGGTGAGTCAGTGTTGACTGCGGATCAACTAGGGTTCAGTTGAAGGCTTCAAGCCGAATTGGGCCAGGCCACGATGTTTTTTTTGAATTATCGGGCCGCGCTGCTCGATTTGGCTCTTTTTGGGCTAGCCAGCCTAGCAATAGCGGCTGGTTAATCTAAAAAAAAAAAAAGGCAATAGCGGCTGGTGAGGAACGCTATGGCGCTAAACACACTTAGCGGCGCTTTAGCACATAATAGCGTCACGCCAGTTGCTTACTTGCTTTTGCACCGCTACAGCGCCGAAATAGCGCACTAGTTTTTTGGTGGATCTCTCACATTCCATTTGTAGAGATGGAAAAGCAGAGAGCATTTCTAGAGGCGGATGAAAACCTTAGGCACCTATAAAATCATCGTAGGGAGTTGGTCGACAAAAAAAAAAAATAGAAGGATTAATTAAATACGCTTCTGTAATAAAGTTTGTTTAGTAGTGAATCTTCCTTGTTCGGTCACAGATAGAAGATAGATCTTAGAGAGAACATCCTAGAGCACGAAATATTCAGTGAGATGAACACTAAGGCCAGATAGTTTCATGACCAAGTTAGAACAAAAGGAGTTGGGGAAGTTTGAGAATTGGAGAACAGTATGGTGGTGGCCACAACTCAGCTAACGTCCATTGGTGGTAGTGGTACCACACCACGCATATATACCACTCTAGTGCTGTTTGCTTCCAAGGTTTCTCCGGATCTGATGAATGGAAGTATCTAGAACAGAATCATACCAGCAGCAGGCCGGCGATCGATCATATGCCGTGCCGGTCCAAAAGCTCTGAAGTAGTACTGTTCCTTAGACCAGTGACCTAAACCTAACATGACGAATCAGGCACACGGTTGATTGGTGGCAATGGAGGAGAGACCACCATGCACCTACCGGCTCCGGGACTGACACCTGTGATCCTGCTCCGATCCCTGCGTGCTTTCGTCGTACAGATCGAATCGAAATCATCACGCATCACATCAGCATCACACGGCTGCTGGATGGATGGGTGGAGCGTACCAGCGACGATGTTGCGCCGGACCACGACGCTGCGTGCAACTACGATGTATACGGCGTGACGCGACAGGCACTGAAACCGCCGGCATCGGCTGATCGGCGGTCCAACGACGGACACGTATATCATACCTAAACGTTGTCGTTGCATCTTGTTCTACCAATGAATGATGACATGATATATACTCGCGGACCACGTTAATAAGGCACGCGCAAAGTTCGGTGAAAAAAATAAGGCACGCGCAAAGCGTTGTGTCAGGATGCATCCTCTACTCCGAGTGTACCGGCCGGCGACAGAGATGTGTTTTACTTCCTCCATCCTGACCAAACATTAATTCACTTTTCCTATTGCTCGGGTGCCTGAAACATGGGTTGGTTTCAGGCCATGCATGTAAATCTGATAGTTAGATTAAAACTAGCTACTCCCTTCTATTCCAAATTGCAAATTCACTCTTCTGGTTTTCAACAGCAACCACACCGGTCGCCGCCCGGGGCGGCGGCAGTCTTCCTTGCCTCCGATGGCCCTTTAGGGCTGCGCGAGGTGGTGGAGACCGCTGCCTCTCCCGGTCGGTGGTAGTAGTCCTAGTAGGTTTAGGTTTTGGTGTCCGACGACGGCGTCAAGGCGGTGGCGGCATCTTCATGGAATAAGGTCCTCTCGTGCTTCTCCCCGCCTCGGGGGTGCTCTGCTCCAGCAACGTCGACAAGCACGTGGAGGTGGAGTCCGACTTCGTCGGCTCGTCTACAAGAGTCAGTCGTCAGTGGCTTTTCGTCTCGTGGTGAGAAGGGGTCATCGGCCTTGTGTTTCAAGGGTGTGGAGGATGCTGCGGGCGTTGTGGAAGACAGGAGGATGGATCAAGCTCGCAGCCGGCCGGCGGTGGTCGCCAACGGCGAGCTTGCATCCAAGGTCGGCGGAGTTCGGGCGTGGACCGACCTATATGGGCGTTCAGTAACAACTTCGCTCATCCGGCGTTTGAGCGTCTATGGCGGTCCACATCAAAGACGTTGTCGCGGTGGAGCTTCTTTTCGCCATGGGTTCCATTTGTAGTAGGCTGGAGTCGGCATTCTTTAGCGTCGAAGTTTCGGTTTTGCATGTTGGTTTGGGCGGTTGTCGTCCGTATCTTTTTGATGTTCCTGTATTTGTACTCTTGTATCTTTCTTAATTAATATACATGTATATTTTATCAAAATAAAATTGCAAGTCATTCCAAAAAATCTTTGAAAATTCAAAGCATCTCAAGTTTGACTAAAATTATAGTAAAAATTACAAAGATTTGTGATATCAAATAGATACATTATGAAAACAAAATTAATGAAGAATCCAATAATACTTAATTGACATCCTAAATATTATTACCTTATCTAATAAATTTGGTTAATCTTGAGATGCTTTGACTCTTCAAAACTTTTAGAATGATACAATTTATAATTGAGGAAGTATATAGATACCTGAAATATAGCAACTCTCAAAATGTGGGCATATACATGTCATTGATTTTGATTACTAATTACATGAATTATTTTTGATAAGATGATATTTAAAGGCATGCCTGCATAGTCACAATCATATATAGATAGTGTAGTGGCCGTGCCGAGCTGGGGGCTCGACGGCGGCGGTTGGTGCGTGCGCGGCGGGTGGTAGGTAGCATGCGTGTGGAGAGAGAGACGGCGGCATGTGCGAGAGAGAGGAATAAGGAATAAACCCTAATTTGTTTATTGCTTAATCTCAAATAGATACAATAGCTTTGTATTTGTAGTCCCGAGCATACTTGCATGCTAAGTAATCTCTATTCTATTTTCTATTAAATATTTTATTTCTAAAATTATGACGATGATAGCGGTGGCGGCGCCACGGGCGTGTGCGTGGCCTTTACGGCCTGCGTGTCGTGGTCGTTAGGCCCGTTGGGCCTTATATTATGTTGGTTTGTGACATCTCTTCCACACCACCACCTATAGATGTTCAACGGGCGGCCGGTACCGCCGCGCGCCCCTTCGGGCGGACGGGCTGGCGCCGCTGCGGGCCGCTACGGGCTGCGGGCTGCGCGGGCCCGTGCCACCTTTTCGGGCCGCACGCCCATGGCCCGGCCCGCGTGGGCCATTTTGGGCCACGGGCCACTCCCCGGGCCGGCCACGGGCCGCCCAAAAATGTAACCGCTAAATCACGCGACGACTACCAGCTGCGGCGCTGCGCCGCGCCCAGCGCCCGCGCCAGCGCTGGCTCACAGCGGGGCCGCTTTGACGCTAAGCCGCGCCGCTGCGCAGCGCGCGCCGCTTGCCCGCGCTCGCTGCTGCGCCGCCGCGCCCGCCAGCCCCGCGCCGCCCTTGCGCGCCTCGCCTTTAAGATTTGCGCGCTGCAGCAGCGCCATATTTATTATTTTTGCCTTTCGCGCCGCCACATGACGCCGCTGCTTTGTGGCGCCAGCCGCCGGCTCACCGGGTGGTGGTGGAGAAGGAGATTGGGTAGAAGGAGATGAGGGGATGGGGATGCGGTGGTGGGGAGCGAGTTCCTTTTATTTATTTAGTGGAGAAGAAGCTTTATACGCTGCGTTAACACCGCGGGGCGTTAACGGCTGCGCGGGCCAATATGCGGGCATGGGCCGGCCGACTGGTTCGGGTGAGGCGACGCCCATGGCCCGCCCGCCACCGGGAGGCCGCCGTAGCCCGCCGACAAGACGACCGGGCCGGCCCGGTGCCCGGGCGTTTTGCCGGGCCACGGACGGGGCGCGGGTCACGGGCCAAATGGCCAACTATACCACCACCCCACCCCCCTCCACACACACACACACACACACGTCCTCGGTTGCATCTTGTCCAGCTTATCGATGTTGACGGAGAAATCGAAGCAAAGATGTCGTGGGGATTTAGTAGACGATGTCGGCATCCACTTGAGTCGCAGAGGTACCCTGAAGATTGCACCGGAAAAGCTGGTGGCGACGTGGTCAAGTGAACTAGGCCGCTGCCAGAGGATGTCGCTCGTGTCGTCCGATCTTTGGTCCAATAGCCGAGTCTGTTGCGCCCTTGGGCCGATGGAGACGGCGTTGACGGTGGTGGCCATTATTGTCGAAGAAGATGAGCGCCCGACCATGGAGGTAGGTGACGCGGTTGTTCTTCCAGCCAAAGAAGATGCTAGAGGGGAAGGCTTGCGTTGACGGTGTTGATGCCCGAAAGTGTAGAAGCCAACCGCCGGGGTGTGTGGAGAGACTCCTGCGGGGGGCTTAAGCGTGCCGAGTACGGTGACGCCGCTAGAGATGGCGCGGATCGAGTTCGAGACCGTATCCACGGGTTTTGGTTTTTCGGGTTTCGGGTTTGGTTCTGGTTTTTAGCCCACGGTTTTTCAGGTTTGATTTGGTTTTTCACCCGTGGATATCAATAGATATCCAAAATAAATCATTTGGAATTAAAACTCATGTTTTATAATATGTTAATAATAATTTGTTTACTTAGATTATTAAATTTATTTAAATTTGACTCATGATAATATTTTTTATTTGTTGCCTCTTGTTTATACATGTGAATTTGTGTGTATATATATATCCGCGGGTTTCGGGTATCCGTTCGGATTTCGGTGTTTGTAAATGTGAATATGTGTGTGTGTATATATATCTATGGGTTTTTGGGTATCCGTTTGGGTTTTGGGTATCCGTGGGTTTGGTTTTGGTGATGGATTTCCACCCTAATCGGTTTTGAGTTAGGGTTCGGGTTTGGATTTCGGGTTCAGGTTTGGATTTCGGGTTTCGGGTTTTGGGTGCACAAGAGACTCCACCCGATCCGAATCCGACCATTGCCATCCTTAGACGCTGCCAGGACGTAGTAGCTGTTGTTGTTATGGCGGATGATGCCGTCGAATAGTGTCCAAGCCGGTGCCGCCACAAAAAGCTTGATGGTGTTGGCGATGATATGTAGCTTGTGGTCAGTCGACGTAGCGAGGCAAAGCTCGGTGAGGGCATCCGTGGTAGTGAGGGAGTTCGACGAGGTAGAGGATCTTTGCGTCTGGCACGTTCACCTTGTATCGTCGTTTTGCCGTAGTCGGAGGGGTTGTGATGGTTGTTGGTAGCCGATGCGTTTGGCAATGATGGCGGGGAGGTGTCGAGCCCTTGAGCAAGGAGGATTGTCGACGTTATAGATTACATATTACATTTTTTTTCTGGTGTTACATTGTTTTTTGTTAGCTTGAACTTATCAGCCCGGTTTATAGTCATGGTACATTATTTTTCTCTCACAACAAATCAGTATCAGTTTTTTTTTTTTCAAAACTACAAATCAGCATCAGTTTATTATATGTCATTCCTTCTATATTTAAAGATGATATATTGTACTTAACTTGAGTCCAACTGGCCAAGAAACATGCATGGACGTCAGTAGACATGTGAACGCATATTGCTGTTCAATCATGGCTTCTTGCATGACTTTGGTCCATGCATGCTTGAAACCTGAGGCCATGAGTTGCTGCATTGGAAAATATCTCGCAACTTTATAGCAACTGTAGCAATTTGATATGTGGCTCACGTTTGCTGACACTGCTGATGCCGGCCGTAGAGAAGTTAATATTAAAGCCAGTTCCTGTCTTCTTAATTTCTTCTGATTGATCCTTTTGAACACCAAAAAACATCCACCAAGGTCAAGGCCAAAGGCTAAGAAACGGCGTCATGTGAATTTTCTGGCTGGGATTTCTGAACACTTCGTAAAATTTACAGTCTCGATCGTTTGTTAACTAAATGTGTTCACAGAAGGTTGCTGCATGCAGCTTAAGCATCGGCGCCTTCCTAGAGTTCGCACACGGCGTGGAACACGGCCCTCACCGGCCGGTGATCGGAGAGCCGGTAGCCACCGCACCGCTCGTACCGGACCTGCTTCATCCCCTTCCCGCGCCACAGGATCCGGTCGCACCTGCAAATAAACAACAGCAGCAACGGCAACGGACAGCGTCAGAACGAAACCATCTCGATCGATCACTTGCAGGACTGATCCAGTGAGGATGCATAACCATGCCGGCGCGCGGTGGCGGTGCTGCTTCTCCGGCCGGCGGCCGGTGGCGCCGACGCCGTCAGTGCACCAGTAGAACTGGTCCGAGTTGCGGCGATACTTGTAGGTCGGGGCGAAGGCGACGTGACCCTCGTGCCAGCCATCGAACTGACGGCCACTGGAGAGCTCCAGCAGCAGCTCGTCGTTCTCCAGCAGCATGCTCCATTTCCTGGCTCGCACCAGCTGCCGTGCCATCTCGTCGTCGTCGTCGTCCATGGCGATCCGGTAGTTGAGGTCTCCGAACAACACCACGCGGCTGCAAGCGAGTACACGATTCGGTCATCAACGACTGGTTTCCCTTGCTGCCTGCTGCCGGTAGAATGTTCAGAGCTCGATCGGGCAACCTACTCATGGCCAAGAATCTTCTTGGGCAGCTCATCCGGTGCTGCCGGCGCGCCGCCGGAGCTGAGGAAGCTGGTCCGGGAGAGGATGTCGGCCGCATCGGCGTTCCGGCGTAGGGCGTCGCCGTCCTCGCCGCCTGAGGCCAGGTGACAGCAGACGAAGCAGAAGCTCGTGCCGTGGAGCAAGAACCGGACGGACACCGCGCCTGCGTACGCCGCGTCATCCCGTAATATGCTGCTTCTGGTGTACCTTGAGTGCGTGCGACAGCGACTGTGCTGCTTACCTTGTTGCCGAGCCGGCCGAGGACGCCGGCGCCGACGATGGAGACGGCAGGGTGGCGGACGTGCCGGCGGAGGCTGCTCCTCATCCAGACGGACACGAAGGTGCCGACCATCTGCTTGGTCACGAGGCACCTGAACGACACGCCGTGCATTGCTGGAGCTCCATCTCCATCCCCATGCCTCCTGTTGTTCAATGCATCACCGATGAGCAGCTGCCACTTCATGGCTGCCCGTCTCTGTTTGGGACCAAGCACGCTCCTCGCGTTCAGTGGCACCATCTCCTGGAACCTGCATCAAGCAAACGTGTTGCCGATATTGATGAGTCCTTCTTACTGCACCAACCTGATCAGCAACAACAACGGTGCCCGATAAACTAAGAGATGACAAATCGGTTGGCAAAAGGGAGTACCCAAGAACATAGATGTCGTAGGAGTCGGTCTTGGTGTCCAGCCAATCCTCCAAGTCCAGATCATCCGGCGGCGCCACGCCGCCCACATTCCATGTACCAGCAAACACCCTGCAGAATCATATGCCGATTGCAGTTAGCTAGTGCGACAAGCTCCATTCAACGCAAGGTGCTCCAATGGACGCTCACCTGTAGTTGACGGTCTCGCTCTGTTCCCCTTGCATTCTAGTCTTCCCCAAAATGCAGCAGCTACATACAAGGAAGACAGGGATGCTGATGCTGATTGGTGCCGCCTCTTTCAGTAGGGACTACGCAGCAATGAAGAGTTGATTGGAGGGTATGACCAAGAGGGTAGCAGAGAAGGTTCAGGTATATGCACAAGTCTTGCTTGGAAGATCAAGTTATATAGGTGAGGCAACTTGGATCCAGGGGCAAATCTAGCACTACAACAATGGGCAGTATCCAGTTGGCCACTTGATATATCATGCTGACTATACAGCAGCAGGAGATACATGTCAGGTATCCACATATTTGATCAGGTGCTGTCCAAGTCTCCGTGACAACAGGTTTACTCAACAAACCTAGACCTTAATAAATCTGCAGGTTATTTTTTTTCTTCTGAAAAAGTTATGCAGTTTTTCGTTTATATATCTACATAAATACAGATGCATAAATAAAATAGCTATCCAACTATTACTTTTCATATACTACTCCTTTTGTTCCAAATCGTAAGTTGCTTAAACTTTTTTGGTACTCAATTTTGTGATGTACTCCCTCCATTTCAAATTATAAGTCGCTTTTAACTTTTTTGATATATCCATTTTGCTATATAATCTATATATATATACCAAATATGATTACTGATAATCAAAATCCAGCAACCGGTTGAGGTTAAACAAGAGAGCTGAGTGAGTAATTATTTGTGTTCAATAATGTAATCCAGCCACCGGTAAAACAAAAAAACAGAGCGCCTAAATTAATATCTGGGGCCATGCTGCCACGAACATTCTGATTGGAATGTCACCGTAACATTTTTCATGGTTTGACCAGGGTAGGAAAGATCATTAATCAAAATTTGGTTTGGATAATGACTGGGGAGAAGGATGAAGCGACAAACCTGATAAGCAACATGGATACAATGCTTTGTTATTTCTCTCTGCTACCTTATATTATATATATTATGCCAATGCAACAAACCTGCAACTTGTGCTTCAGTTTCGCCAGAATTTGTTGACTCTTGTGCCTGTGTGACCGTCTGACTGATATATCCCACATCATATATATCTACAGAAATGTGAAGGCCTAACTGCTGCTTTAATTTGCTGGTGTTGACAGTGTTTCCATGGCTGAATATTTGACCCTTCCGTGTTCTGCTTTCTTCACCAGACAACAATGGTATACCACCACGCACTGTGTTGTGGTCTTTTGGAGATGGCACATGCGGTGGGCCTAGTGGCGTAGTGTGTGGGACGGTGGCGCACGGCGCATAGGCCACAGGTGGCGGTCAGGGCTTTAACATGGCCCTACCAGACGATCCTAAGTTCCTAAAACACACCATCAGCAATGCAACAGACACAGAGTGATCACAGCTCACCTAACAGACACAGAGTGATCCGCTGGGCATATGTGGGTTGGGGACTTGAACCCACCCTGTCTAAGTGGGCTATCGGCGAGCAGCCCAGCGGGTTTGCGGCGCGGGTAGCCCAGCGGGTTGGTGCCAAAGTCCGCCCCAACTTGCATCGCGACTGGTACCTGTATACTGGTACTGATGTTTTGGTTTGTTGCAAAGCAAATAAAGCTACTTTTATCGATCGGAATGGAAACCTCTAGAACCTAATGCCGGGAGGTGTCATCGATCATGCAAGCTAAAATCTTGCAAAGCATATACTGTAACTGTTCCTTGAAGCAGCACTAGCCTTGATTCATAGTATACCTAACGTAAGGGGTCCCCGGAGCAAAGCAAACCATGCGTAGCGTGTACCAGTGCATGGCCCATATGCACCGTGTGTAACCCTGCAATTGGCTGCGCCATCACTCTCACCACCTTTCCTAGGACCATGCATAGCATGGGTATTGGAGACCAGCAGAGTCACACGTGTCCTCTTGATGGTTGTCCCGGCCATTTCAGCTCGCGCTGAAAGCTACTACAGGGCAACCATGACACACGGCATATAGTGGGGATTCAAGTCGATGCATGTCAATATGCCATGATTGATAGGACAGTGAGCTGTGACACGTAGGAGTACTCCTACAAGGTAGCTAATCCCATCTCACCAGGCATGCATGCTTCCAAAGATCACTTCCATCATCCGATGATGTTGTTGATTTGTTCTGTTCATTGTGTGTTTCACTAAAGTTTTCTTGTCAAATTCTGATTCCGGAATGATGATGATACTCAAAACCTTCCAATAGTACAAATTACAGGAGTGATAGTTATCACGGCGGATCCAACGTGAATGTAGGTCTCTGTTTGTGTGCTCAAGCCCCATGGTCTCAGTTACCAGAAAGGAAAGTAATTAACAAGAGGGAAGAGAGTAGAAAGAAGGATGATTAGGTTTAAAATCTTGGCATGCATCGACTACAAAACAACTAATAATTCACATACTATGTGCCATGATCTCTGCACTTTTTTTTAATTTGTTGGGTTTGCTGTTTCACGAAATCTCGTAATTGTTTGAAGTGATAGTTAGTACTAAAAACAAATAATGTAATCAGAGCTTGACTAGCATGTCCTAAAAAATCGTTTCACTGCACGATCACAATTAAAGAAAACAATATTACAGAGTATATATCATTCCTTTTGCAGGCTTCAATTGCTTCTTCTCAAAACAACGCATTTCTCGGCAGATTCCAAGAGCCCTCCCTCCACACCAGTATGTGAATTAGTAGCTTGTAATTGGCCACACCACAAGCTTTAGCTTCTGCAATGGTCGCATATTTTCAGACAGACATCAAACTAAATACATCATAGCAAAACGATATGGCCCCCATCCAGCATGCTCAAACCAGAGGCTGAGGATACCTGCAATTACAAAATATAACTGAGGTTCATAACCACTATTATATCAACCTGATAAGTGGCTGGGCAGTGATGAAGACATTTATTCAGGGGTGTCAATAAAGGGTTCAAACAGACAAGTGTTGCAAGCTATAAAAGGCAAGGTTGGAAAATTTAGAAGTTGTATGGTTCTAGCCACGGTTTGCCATGTCACACCAGTGGTGATGCGATAAAATGAAGGCTCATGTGTTTGGTCGAAAAAGAAGCTAAGGCAACATCTGATAGCAGAAGAGAGTATGAACTCGTCACACTGTGGCATTGGTTTTTCCGTGCCACTAAGAGCCATGGTGCCACCACACATGGAGTGTGGTAGGCTATGGCACATAACCAAACAGCCCCTTTGCAGACACATTTTGGCATTTTTAACAGAATCTTATTGTACTTTTGTACTCTACTACTTTCTTCGTCCTGAAATACAATGTATTCTGCCATTTAAAATTTGTCCTCAAACATAGTGAGTTGAATGCATTGAAATCTGAAGGGTCAGACAAGCAACCAAAGGGTGAGGTGAATGGACTGAAATCTGAAAGACTGAAAATGCAACTGGAGAGTGAGTTGAATGCATTGAAATCTAAAAACTAATCAACACACAACCAGAGGGTGAGGGAATGAATGGAATAAGTCCTACACACCATATGTACTGTCCTTCAGTGGCTAGCAATGTACTTATCCAGGATAGAGGAAGCAAGTGGTTAGCAGATTCTTAGCCCTTCTCCTCACTAAGACAATATGTTCAAATCAACCAGTTCTATAGTAGAAAAAATTATGCATCGTCATTTAGAAAAAAAAAAAAAGAGACACAGTGGTCATTATATGACAAGTCTCTGAAAGACAATGTACAGTGATTAAAAAAATCCAAGTAGAATATAATAACACCCAAACATGAACAAAAACAGTGACAAACTACAAAAAAGAGAATTTATCCTTATAAAGACAAGGAATGCAACTTAGATTTGAGAAAAGCACCACCATGAGATTATACTGAAACTATACTATGACTGAAACTGAACTATACTGAAAATTATGACTGAAACTGAACTATACAGAATGCCAAGTGAGTTCATGATTGATCAGAACCCTATATTATGTGAATGCCTAGTGAGTTCTAAAAAAATGTAGAGCTGAGATGAAACCCAAAATAAAGTTGGAGGAAAGAGGCATAGACGTAAACCAATGCCTAAACCCACCAGTATCCACATATACTAATTGTGTTCATCTATTCTTATCTGAATACAGAAAGACATCTCTTGCCATGGACACTGATTACCTATGTTTACATACAAACCTCTTATTGTTGCCAAACCTCAAAGATACAGTACGACAGTACTATGGCTCTTCTCATAAATCTATTTGTGGTCTTCTCACTTCTCTAGTTAAAACCCACACCACGATGACAAAGGCTTTCCCACTAATTAAAAGCCTTCTCCTATAACTGCACACCAAAATCAAGAAAAGGCGGCACCAACCAAAATAAAGAACCTAATGGACCAGCTGACTAGCGTCTTCATACATCGGAAATTTGTAGAAAGCAAATTAAGTAAACATAGACATTCCAGCAAACTGAATCAAGCACAGTAAAAAGTGTTTCCAAGGAAGAACCCAAGAACGGCAGCCGCTTCAGATGTGACCAGCGATAAACACAACTTCAGTGCAAGAGTGAGTGAGCCGGTTCATTTCTCGATAATTATAAAACTGATTAGCATTAGTATTTAATAATAAAGTTAAATCACACTAACCAATAAGACGAGGAAGAAGTTGCAGGTAATGCATGTAATAAATAAGAAATTTAATGTGTGTGATAAGGTAAATAAAAAGCGTTGATAAGTGCTCTGCACTTGAGACCATTTTAGCCAGCTACTTGTTGAAACTGCTCCTGCAAATAATTAAGCTAAGATTTTGTTCTAGTTGAGTAGTGCACGCCTGCATGGACCACAAAGACCCAACCATCGCTGCTCACTTTTACTCCATGGCATACAACTTGAAGAAAAGCTTTGATATGGATAAGAATTAAAACAAAATTATCCTTTTTTTAGTTAAATTAAATAAGGCAAGTTGCAAAAATGAAAAGGACACATGTTGGAGCAACCTTTATCTACATATATAGTCAATTCAATCATTCACAAATGGAGAACAACTCAGCAAAAGACGTCAGGTGAGCCTAATAGCAAAAAGCAGAGTAGCAGATTATGGCCATGGTGTTTTACTTATCTAACAACAGCCATTATACACAAGAAAAATTCCACTATGTGATGCAATTATGATTTTTTTTTAGATCAGGGAGGAAATCGAAGTACCAGAAGATCACAAGACTATGATACAACACCTAGAAGCTAGCAGTTAGTACATGAGATGCTCTCGTCCCATCAACTCAAACACCATTGCATAGCACAAGAGATCTGAGATAGCCCGGACCGTGATCCCTGGGTTCTAGGATGGGGTTATGGATGCTCTAGACTGAAAAGAAATGGTGGCAATGCAGGAAAAATCGAATGAAGGTGCATTTCTGAATTCATGGACTTCTTTTCGTAAAAGCACAAGCACATTATGTAGGCCTCTCGGGAGTTAGGGCAGAGATGGCAAACGGTATTTCAAAAATCTAACAAAGCAAGTGCATAGATGCTATAATGGCAAGAATTTTTTTGAAACAAATATAATGGCAAGAAGTAACTTGCTTTTTTAGTCTTTTGACCATGGCGGACCTTGACTTGTCGGCCACTCCCTCTCATAATCTTTGGTATGCTTTCAATGGCTTTGCTTTAAGATATAACAAGTTCTTGGAACCAGAGGAAGATCACCTTGTATTGAATAGTAACTAAAGCTGTAAGCATCATTATAGACTTGCTTTCTCAAATGCATGAACTAGCTCCTATTGGTGTTATAACTTTTAAAGCTTTGAGCAAAAATACCATACAGGATATTGCTCTAAGACCATGCCTGCAAAATACAGTTTCTTCAGCAAATGTAAAGGCTATTGCTCTAAAAAAATAATGCCTAAGGACACAGGCGAGATATAAAGATGGCCCTTATATTGAAAGGAGTCCCCTCATACATATCCTTGAGAAAAGATCAAACTTACATAATTCGTAACAACCGAAATTTAAAAAGATAAGAAGATCTACCATATATACATACTACAGGGGGTAGATAATAAACCATACCTTAACTTCTCCAGGTTGATGACACCTCCAAATCATCTTCAATTCTCAAATGACAGTCATAACATTATATTTTCCGTGATAGTGTCAGCCTTATCTGCCTTGCTCAACATTTCTCTGAACACGCTTAATACATCCTCTATCCTACCATCTTCACAAAGATTGGCCAATCAAAGTCTTACAGTAATAAAGATCAGGTTTCAATCCCATAGAGACCATGCCATCAAGTAAAGTAGAAAAGGTAATGAGAATCGGTTTCAAGCCAATCAAGAGCATATTATCAAGGAGCTTCATCACTTCATTCAATTCACCAGCTAAGAAATACCCATGAATCATTGCAAAGTATAGGAAACAACATCATGTTTTACACTGCGTGGCATGAAATCAAAGAGTTTTTGGGCCTCCGTAACCTTTTCCTTCTTTGAATAGCTTGTCCATCATTGCGGTGAACACATTGACATCGGAGGAATGCCTCTATCCATCATCTCATAAAATAGTTCCTCGACCTTCTCCCATTTGCCGTGCGTAGAAAAACCATGAATTAGGGTCGTAAATATTATGATATCGCGCAGACAATCCATCATCAACCATCCGAGAAAATAGGGACATTGCATCGCCCAACCTGCCTATCTTGCAAAAGCCCATCTATAACCGTGTTGTAGTTGACTATGTTTGGCATCAATCTGAAGCTGTTGCATTTTGCTAAATGTAAGGATCGCATCATCTAGCATTCCACATTTACAAGTATGCATACATCTCGTATGCTTAAGACATGATGGTCGGTCGCATTCCATTTTGTACCATTAGATCTTTGACATTGTTCATTTCAACAAGATTGCCTTGAGAGCATACCCATGAAGTAGACTTCGTAGGTAGCAACATCGGGTTTTTCACCGCTCTAAATCATAAAATTAAAGATCTTTTTCTTGCTTCAGATGCAATCCGATTTACAAAGAGAGTCTATCACCATATTGTAGGTAACAACATTTGGCCGGTGCCCACATCCGGACATTGGTTTAAGAATTACGATTGCCTCTTTCCAGCGCCCCAAAGAGAGGTATCCGTGGATCAAAGCGCTATATGTAGTGCAATTAGGCACAATATGTTCGCCAAACATCTGGCTCAAGGACCTCCTCGGCCTTGTCCATTGCTTCAACCTTGCATAGGCCATCAATGATTGAATTGTAGGTCACAACATTTGGCGGGATCCCATGATCTTGCATTTCGCGTAACGAGTGTAAGCTTTTCCTACCTCCCTTCTTTAAAGAAGCCATGGATTACGATTGCTATAAGACACCACATCGGGTGGGCAGTTATCTCCATCTTCGACCATCATGTGGATCAACTTGATAGCCTCATCACATTTCTTCTCGGCACATAGCCCTTTGAGAAGTGTGTTGTAGGAGAAGACATTGGGGTGCACACTGAGCTCTCAGCATCCGTCGGAGCACAATATTCACTGCATCACTGGCCCCTCTTCTCTCAGCAAAGAGTGTCCCGAGTAGGGGCGTGAAGGTGATGGCATTTGCGCCGGCCCCGTCTTAAAGATTTGGCCCAATGCGGCGGCCGAGGTTCAAGCAGCCCCGCATCACAACAGAGTTGATGAGGATGGTGTAGGTAGCTATAGTTGGAGCCACTTTCTTGGCGCCCACCGGGCCATGCGGTTGAACATGGACACTGCGAGCGAGGGCCGCCACGCACGGTGGAGGAAACCGCAGCGAGCGACGGTGGTGAGGCAAAATGTTGAGGGCGTAAATGGAGGGGGCGTCGCTGAGTGTAGCAATTCATCGAACAGATCAAGCGCGCCCTCCTGGGCGGAGTTCTCCCGGCGGAAACACTCTCCGATGAAGCGCCCGGCCCCGTGGAGCGGTGGTCGTCCTTCAGCGCCGTGGCGCGCTCCCGCCCGCCAAACGCCGGGCGGCGGGAATGCATTGATGGGATTGGATCACCTCGTCGCAGAAGCTGGCGCCGCTGCCCGGTCTTCGAGGCTTCCCGGCGGAGGCGCCGCCCAATGATCCGCTTCGCCAGCCAAGGCGGCGCGTCCGATCGACATGGTGGCGCCCGAAGCTCCGATTCGTGGCAAAATGCGTCGCTATTTGGTATGGTGCGTTACGCGCGGCGGCGCAGTTGTATCGTGTGGAGTGGGGAGGAATCGATGGTGAAAGATACCGCTGGCGAGGATGGGATGCTACGCACGTAACGGAAGCAGGAGCTGGGATGGCTTACCAAGCGGCGGCGGAGCTGGGGAATCAAATCGACCAAGGCGAGGACGAGGATCGATCACGTGCTTGGCATGTGTCTCTCATCTTCTTCGGCCCTAACCGAGTATAAATCGAGATATTTTTTCTGACAAAACAAAATTGTTTGGCTGCCAAAAACAAATGTAACTTGGGTGGTGCATTCTCGGTAAAAAAAAAATGTCCAAAGTTCAACCAAATATATAGAAACCAATTATTATTTTTACACACTAAATATATTGTGAAAATATATCTTATAAAAAAATTAATGATACTTCTTTGATGTTATAACTATTTTTATATATAGCTAGGCAATCTTGACATATATGAAAACATGACATCATTATAGAACTACAATCTTTTCTAGGATGATATTATTCGTCATGGTCCCGCCACTTCTACCGTCATCAGGGCAACTAAATTACGCGTTGGCCTCCCTACCACCTGGGTGGTCTTCCTCCCTCCAAATCCCTTCCCTTCTAAGACCGCCGAGAGTTACGGTTGGGGTGTGATGCTCTCGGTCGCTGAAGCTGGGCGTTAAAGACCTTCGGCTCCAAAAGAGGTTTTGCCCATCATACAAG
>JADLZK010001092.1:0-11561 GCA_015847255.1 Hyparrhenia diplandra
ACTGGTGGCTCCAGACCCACGTCCTGGCTCCGCAGGATGCCAGGCCTTCAACTCCACGGTTTTGTGTGTCGCTTGGGTCATTTGGAAGGAACGGAACCGCCTGGAGAAGCTTCTTGAGGAAGGGGGCTCGTGGGTGGATGCCTGGGCTCGTGGGTGGATGCAGGCATCCGCGGAGTCTCCCCACTCCTGCGTGTGCTTGGTTAGTATTAGGTCTACCTCTGCTACTAGTCGCAAAATTTGTTCCCTTCCTAGTACAACTCTCTAAGCTCTACCGTTGAGGTCGGTGCCATTTGTATGTGTGTCCCGTTTAGTCGGCCGTCCCGGCATCCACTACTATAGAATTGAACTTGCATGGTGTTTAGAAATCATTTTCCGTGGCGGGCATTTCAAAACCGCCACGGAAAATAGGTGGTCTAGCGGCCCCCCGAGAATAAAACCGCCACGTTGTCGATTAACCGTGGCGGTCTTTTGTAAAATAACCGCCGGTTAATCCCCATTGCCGTGGCGGTCTTTTTAAAATAACCGCCACGGTTAATCCCCATTAACCGTGGCGGTTTTATTACAATGCCCGCCCATTTTAAAAGGCCGGGTTATAAATAACCCCCAACCTTCTTCTTCCCCACGAGATTTTCGCCATTTTTTTAGGGTTTTGAGCTTCAAAACCTAAAAACACCATGAGGGGGGAGGTTTTGCCTTGGTTTGATTGAAGTTTGGCACCGCTAGGGGTATTTCTCCTCTTTCTCCCCTCTTTTCTCTCCCCTTTCTCTCCCTCTCTCCCCTCTCTCTCCCCCTCTCTCTCCCTTTGCATGGTCCTCCCTCTCTTTGAGATCTAATTGAATGTGGTTTGTGCTCTCTCTCTTCCCCCTCTCCCCCCCCCCCTCCCCTTATCTCTCTCCCCCCCTCTCTCTCTCCCCCTCTCTCCCTTTCTTTTTTTGAGATCTAGTTTTGATCTCTCTCTCTCCCCTCTCAAGCTAGCTCCCTCTCCCTCTCTCCTCTCCTTCTCTGCTCTCCCTCCCCTCTCTCTCCTCCCCTCTCTCTCCCTCTTTCTCCTCCCCCTCTCTCCCTCTCATTTGAGTGTACGTGCTCCCTCTTTCCCTCTCTCTCTCTCTCTCTCGTATTCCTCTTTTTTTGCACTTTAGTTAACTCTCTCTAATCATCGATACTTGATCTCTAATCATCGACGCTCTCTTTTGCTTTGGTTTAATTAATTTGAGCTTGAGGCCGCCATGGCGGCAGAATAGAGATTGGATGTCTGGGCCGAGGATGAGTTTGATTTCGTTGATGATGTGCGAAAGAAGTTTATGCCCGCCGAGAAGCATCGAATCGCCGTGGTTCGAAGTAATGGTGTGCCCGTGCTATATCGCAAGCATATGTTCTACACAAGGATGACGACGTCGTGGAGCACTTGCCGCGGTATGGTTTCATCGAGGGGCCGAGGTACACCGTGTGGAAGTAACATGGTGAAAAGAATGAGTGTCGCGGGCGGTTCATCAGGAGGACCCCGCCGACCGCAACGAACGCGAAAACAACGATGGTGGACGAAGGGCGAACAAGTTGATAATCGTGATTACATCACGTAGATGAACCGCTTTGAAGACATGCGAGAAGACAATGCGGGTGGAGATGATGGTGAACGATCATGAGTTGATGACATGTCGCCCGAGGATGCTGATCTTTTCGAGGATATTGCTAACCTCAAAGATGAAGATGACGTGTTGTTTGGCAATCCAAGATGGCTCGAGAATTTTAGGCAGATGAAGCGGGCGGCAATTGACCCTCTCTACAAAGATGATGGCAAATGTCAGGAAGCATTGCACGGTGCTACGTTTTTAACCTAACGATGTTGATCTTTGAAGGCTCGCCCGCGGGTGTGGTCGACACGAGCTTCAATGACTGATGCAGGTCCTCGGTGATTAATCGTTTTACCCGAGGGGAATAAGGTGCCCGCCAATACCCTATCGGGCGAAGAAGCCGATTAGCCCCTGTGGCGATGAAGCTTAGGAAGTTTCATGCGTGCCCAACCATTGCATTCTATACCGGGGAGGGTAACTATGCGGACTTGCAGAACTGTCGCGTTGCTGCGATAGTCGTTACAAGAGGAATCTTTGGGTGTCGTGCCACCGATGAGGAGGGACGTCGAGAGGAGCCAAGAAGCGAAGACGGGCAAGAAGAAGCCAGATGCCACCTCCCGAGGACGAGGAAGAAGAGGGTTACACCCGGAGGAAGATCCGCCTCTATCGGTGTGGTACCTACCGTGCTCGATCGCTGCGTGCAATTTTTTGGGAACGAGGAGGATGCCAAGCCGATTTCCCGCATGCATCGGCGAACGCATGAAGAGCGATGGCAAGGCGTGACACCCCCGGATGCCAAAAACGTGGAAACGCATCAATGACATGTTCAGGAGTTTAGGGGCGAGCCTAGGAACGTAAGGTTTAGATTGATGCTTCGCCAGGGATGAATCCGTTCGGAGACCTCGATGAAGTTCGCACAACACACAGTCGGTCACCCTCACCATATACAACCTGCCTCCCTACGAGTGTCCAAGCGCAAATATCTTCTATGGCCATGCTCATTTCGGACCAAAAGCGGCAGAGAATGATATATAGATGTTCTCATTGAGCCGGTAATGGAGTAATTAGGCGGAACTGTGGAAAGGGGTCAAGATTATGGATGCGTCCAGAAGAAGAAGTTCACTCTAAAGGCCATGATAATGGCCACCATCGATGATTACCCGCTCTCTTTTTCATTATCGGGCGATTAAGGGGAAGACGGCTTGCACAGTTTGCATTGAGAATACACTGCTCCACTTACCTTAGCGGATCCCAAAAAGGCGGTGTACATGAAGCATCGTAAATTCCTCACGCAAAGAACACAGTGCCGGAAACTTCGATGGATGAGTACTTTTTGGCGAGCCGTAGGGTGAAACGGAGGAGCCGGAAAAGGGTAAAGTACGGGCCAAAGGTGTTTGAAATGGTGAAGAACATAAACCACGAGTTCGGAAAGAAGAAGAAAGCCAGGATTGGGCCAAAGGCAAAGAAGAAGCTTTAAGCGGAACAAAGCAGCGATGGAAGAAGAAGAAGAAGAAGAAGAAGAAGAAGAAGAAGAAGAAGAAGCCGGAACCCAATCCGGCACCGCCCAAAGTCCCATTCAAGAAGCGTCCGATTTTCTTCAAGCACGCCATTTGGAAGATGCTCCATACACCCCATGCCATCGATAACATGCATCTACGAAGAATGTCTTGAGAGCTTGGTCGGGATTTTCCTAGATATCAAGACTAAGACGAAGGGGGCGGTGTCAAGTCACGCCGAGGATCTTGCCGACATGGGCATCGGGCCGAACTTCACTCGATACCCTCGGGGAATAGCGGAAAAGTCGACCTTCCGGCCCGCGAGCTACAATCGACACGGGATGAAAAGAGGGATTTTTGCAAATGGCTCGGGGATGTCAAAGTGCCGGCGGTTTCTGTTTTCAACATGAAGAGCATTGTATCGATGAAAGACCTCACACCGTCAAACTTCAAGGCCCATGACCGCCATGTCTTCGGCGGACGGTGTTCCTTCCAATTGTGATTAGGTGCATCGGCCTAGAGTTCGTGAAGATGGTCGTTACACGCTTTGTGCTACTTTTTAATCGCATCACGGCCCGAAGGTCATCGCTGAAAATGACCTCCCAAGACCGAAAAGAGTTCATCGTGGAGACTATATGCCAGCTCGAGATGTGCTTACCACCGTCTTTCTTCGATATTATACCACACCTCATGATACACATGGTCGATCGATAAAAAGCTGGGGCCTCTCTACACACGAGATGTGGACGAACGAGCGGTTCATGTCCTCTCTTAATCAGATCCGTCCTTAACAGGTGCATACCTAGAGGGCTCTATGATCGAGGCATACACAAATACGAGGTCGGCATTAGCCGCACTAGATACCCGGATGGAAATGCAATCGGCCTACCCGACCACCGCACGCGGAGAACAGCGAGGGGATGGGCTGCGTGGAGGAAAAAATGCGGACCGATATAGACCAAGAAACAATTGAAGAAGCCCATGACGCTCGAACCGAGTTAGTATCAATGGAAACGTGGGTTGAGAAGACCGAGGAAATTGGCAGCGACGGCCGTCGGCCGCACTGAGAGGGTGGGTACTAAGATAACACGGATGAATTTCTAGCGATGGATCCATGCTTGTGGGATACCCCTAAACGCTGGAGACTAAGAATCGATGCTTGCATATGGCCCATCTAGCCAAATCATCACATGGCAAGGTTACGACATCAACGGATCTGAGGGGTTCACACGAAAGAAAAGGACAACAAGAGCGCGTCACGAGCAGGTGGCGTTTCGGTATGAGGCATTGACATGGCCACCAAGAAACTCAAGACATACTATGGGCAAATCCAAGAGATTTGGGAACTTGATTTGGCGGCGTAGAGCCAGCGAGATACCCATTTTTTAGGTGCCGCTGGGTCAAGCCAACGGCGGTTGGCGTGGACGGTTGGGTTAACCACCGTTCAGCTCGAAAGTACTGAAGATGATGAGTGGGTACTGCGCAAGTCGCGTGGCCCGTAGCCTACTACCCTACGGTGCCCAAATCGCGGGGCAAAAGCAACTACATGCTGGCCGTGGGAGGGAAGCAAAGGATCGTGGGAGCCGATGGAGTGCGTAGTCCCGAAAAGTACAACAACTACAGCAGAGTTTACGCTCTTTACCGATCATCCAACCAAGATCAAGGAAGTCGAGACACGCGTGTGGGGAATGTCATCGGGACCAAGACAAAGCCCCAGTGCTTTTGACCTGACGGTCGAAGAAGAGCGATGGCAACCCGGCAAAAAAATAAGTCGATCCTTTTTGTAATAGAACCAAATATGTAATGGAACCAAATATGTATGTCACGACATTTATGTAATGGAACCAAAAATGTATTGGAGATCGCCACACTTTCTAAAACCGACTCCCCGACTCGATCTACATCTTAAAATGGCTCCAAACTCGTCAATTAAAGATTGTATTTTTAAATCATGCAAAAACTATTCAAAAATTCAAGTTTCACATTTTTCATGGGTACACATACTCATAGGAAGGCCACACAAAAAAATTCAGAATTTTTTAATCAACATTTGAATTGATATGAATTTTTCAAATTAATGTTTTGAATCTATTTTGCGTGGCGGTTATTTTACAATGACCGCCACGGAAAATCGATAACCGTGGCGGGCATTGTAAAATGACCGCCACGAAAATCAAAGGCCTATATATACGTGGGCACCGGCCCGAACGCGGCTAAGTCGATTCGTCTGGCTCACTTTCTTCCGGGCGGGGTCACAAATTTTTTAAGTAGTGGCCACAAGGCTGAAGGCCGCCGCCTCCGTCCTTTTCGTCCCTTTAGGGCACCTCCGCCTCCCCCTCCGCCCTCCCCTACGCCTCCGGCCGACCTCCTCCTCCCCCGCAGCCTCCACGCCGAGCTCCTCCTCCTCGCCGGGAGCTAGGAAACCCTAGCCACCGGTGTTCCGCCGCCGTCGTGCTCCCGGCCGCCTCCCCATGGCGCTCCCTCCTCCCGCCGCCTCCCGTCGCCGACGTCCTCCTCTCTGCCACCTCCCGGTCGCCTCCTCTCCCTCCTGTTTGGGGCTAGGAAACCCTAGCCACAGGTTAGGATTGCTCGCCCAGCGCCGCCCGTCGTCGCCCGCGCCTCCCCCGTTGAGCACTTCCTCCCCGCCGCCTCCCCGCTGAGCACTTCCTCCTCCCGCCCCGAGCTACCTCGAGATCCGTCCCGCTGCGTGAGGTTTTGCGACTGTGATGCTCTTTGTGATGCTTTTTTTGCCGGGGGGATGCTCTTGTGATGCCATTTTTGTTGCCGCAAGTCATACATTTTTTTTGCCGCCTATGATGCCTTGTGATGCCAAATCGAGATAGAACTCCAGCATATGCCACCGCCTCGTGATGTTGACTCCGACCAAATTGAGATGAACTTGGTACCGTCTTTGTCTTTAGTTTAAAATTTTGTTGAAAAATGGACTCGTCTTGGTACTATCTTGTTGTTTAATTCAAATTTACCAAAGATTTGACATGAATTTGGGAGCCTTTTGTCGAAATCCTATGTCGTATGCCTCGCTGGTCATATAGATGCCTTTGTTTTTGTTATGATTTGGGAGCCTTTTGTCGAATTTGAGAGCATTTGACATTAATTTAGGAGCATTTGACATTAACATGAATTTGGGAGCCTATTGACTTAATTTGACATGAATATAGTGGCTTTACCCCTCCTATACACTTGTCTCCCATGTCCTAGCTAGCCGGGTGGTCCTAGCTAACACACAATTATGAGCATTTGACATTAACTTGAAATCCCGTTGTCGAAATTTGGGAGTTGCCGGTCCTAGCTATTTTGATTTGTGGTGGCTCTCTGTCTACCTCTTTTCTACCTCTACTCTCTATACTTATATGATGATCGAACTATTTGTATAAATAGTCCCGAGGCAAATGGGCATATGCGATGATGTGAATCTTTTCAAAGCCGAGGGCAATGGGGCGATGATGAAATGTCCCCACACTTGTGAGCGACTAAACGAGGGCGGCTTGTATAACATATACAAGCAACCGGTTTAGACGCGATGTGATAAGGATAGTTGGGGACTTTCGAGCCAAATTTGTATTTTTACACATTTTTTTGTATTTGTAGACATTTTTTGTATTTTTACATTTTTTTTGTATTTGTAGACATTTTTTGTATTTTTAATTTATTTTTTGTTTTTTTTGCCACTACTCTATATATGTAAAATGGAAAACTATGTAATCATGAGAGGAATTCAATAAATCTATGTTACGAGATGACTCGCGTGACACTACATACTACTACCGTACCTTTTCACTATAATAAAATGCTCAGGTGTTCCCGTAGAGAATCCAATGGCATCCGAACCAACCGATAAAGATCGTGCAATGGGTGGCCGGAGCGAGGAGGATGTGGCCTCCACGTCCGATTCTTCCTCCGACAAAGGATACGGAGCGAAGAGTTGACACCACCGAGGGCAGCAGAAGAAACGCCCCAGGGAGGACGAAATTGATCCTGGACGGGCAAACGGAGGAGCCCAAACAGGGGTGGTTCTCGTGAGTGGACAGCCCGAACCAAAAACGTGAGTATACGACAAACACAACGCCGTGTGCCTCATGTAAGTACACGACTAATTTTAGTTGTTGTCGCGGGCGGTTACCATTGGTGCCTCTCGCGTCTAGAGTTTGGTGAAGAGAGAGCTCGGTCGAGGGGCAGAATCGTCCCACCCCCAAGACTTCAAATGACCACCACCTCCAAGAAGTCGGGCTTGAAAAGAGGCCAAAGACGGAGGCACCGTAAAGCCTGAGGTGGTGCGTAATATATTGAGGATAGGGCGAATGGAGATCCCGTGGAGCCGAATCTATCGGGGCCACCTATAGCAAACTGTGTCTCCGTTATAGCCAAGGAAACCGTGCCCATCACTTACCTAGACTGGAGGAATGTCCCCAAGGAGCTAAAGAAGAAGGTGTGGAAAGGCGTGGAAAGTCCCTTGCTCCATTATCCAGTACGAGGCAAAGCTTTGACAAAAAAAGAAATGCAAGAAGTATGTGTGGTCCGATTTGCAAGCAAAGCGCGTCGCACCCTAGCTGAACAATCTCTACACAAACTATGTGCAGAAGGGCAAGTCACCACTTCAAGCCTACAACTTAAAGCAACCGGTTCTGGGATGAGTTCGCCAACCTTACCACCAACGAAGAGTATGAGGCCAAGTCAAAAAATGGGTAAAGAACTCAAAGAAGAACTTAACTCAGGCACAACCTGGCATGGTAGGATATTTTGGTCATAAGGGTGGATGGCGTAAAAGAAAGGGGAGGACGCTTGAGAAAGGGATAGAGAATCTGGTGTTAGACCTTCCCGAGAGGACACGTGGACTTCTTCTATGCACGCCGGCCCAAGAAGCGTAAGACCGCAAAGACGTCCAAGTACAAATGACCCAAAGGTCGACTTCAGGTGGAGAAGAAGGCAGGATGCTTGTCAAAGAGGCCAAGGCGCTGGGGAAGTTCCAACCTAGGAGGGAGCATTTACCTCGAATGACCGAGGTAATCGGAAGACCGCCACCGCGGGTCGAAGTTCGTGGCCGTGGCTCGAGGTATAGCCGGAAGACCGGTGGATTCTTGGGCATCCGACGCCGCCAACTACCACACGAAAAGCAGGTACAAGGAAAACCTTTAAGATGCAAGCCATGAGGAAGCTCATAAAGGACATAGTCGAAAAGAAAATAGAAGAGGTATTAACGACAAGAGTTTTTTCCAACATCCAAGGTGTGAGTAACGAGTGTCGAGCTAGGAAGAACCCAATCGGACCATCTCGCCGAACCCGTGGGAACTCCCCTATATACCCGCTATGAAGGGGAAAGAAGGAGGAGGTGGGCTAACGCCGCGGGTGTTCCGCACTACCTGAGACAATCCTTGTACAATAACGAGCCTGCCCCACCCGACCATGCCTTCGCTTATCCGCAATCCATAGAACCGTGCCTTGGTGATGAGGAGATCGATATCCTGGGTGAACAAGGAGAAACATTACTCCAAGGACCTTCAGGTGGAGAGGGAGTACCTATGGAACAAGGAAGACATTGCCCTGTGGAAACCGAGGACACCACCTCCAGCGGTAGCCCGCGAGCCCTCTTCCCTTCTCCCCGTGGTGGTGGTGGTGATGGCGATGATAACAACGCGGCGATGGTGGCGAGGTGGCCGGAAGTCCTCGCCAGAACCCACCTCCCGGTAGCAAGGAGGAGGAGGCGGCAGCAAGACACCCCATTGCGACGGGCGCAGAGGACACCTTCTCCTAAAAGCGTGACAAGGGGCTCGCCGCCCTCCCACGCCGTTCAAGCCCAAACGGTCGAGGAGGTTTGAGAAAATATAGCAATTATAGAAACAAAAAATACATGGCTAACTTGTACTATGCATTAATTGGTGGCTAATGTAGTTCAATTCCACATGCATAGGATTGTCAACACCGCCTGAGGAAGAAAGCGGTCGAAGGGCGATGAGGTCGAATACTCCCCCCAAGCGGCCGAAGAAGAAGAAGGCTATCAAAAGAAGATGAGGAAGTTCTTGCCCCCACCAACAAATACTTAGATGATCACGCGGCGCCAGAAGGAGCTAGCGGAGGCTGAAAAGGACCTCTCCGATTGGCTGGCGGGAACCGAGGGCCGTGAAGACCGCAGTATTTCCAGGTAACGTATATGCGTGATAATCTCAACCAAACTTAGCGGACATATTGCGTATCGTCGTAGCTAGAAGATGCGTACATCTCCTTCTACATATAGGGAATTATATACCCCACGGCGGGGACAATGGGTCCGGCCCGGTTGCCAGGCACTACTTTGAGCTTGGCAGAGTTCATGGTGCCCAAGGGCGATTAACCGAGGAAGAGGAGTGGGACACTCGCAGTTCCACCGATTATATCACGGCGATGCGGTTGGATCTGGGGTGACGGAGTTCCATTTCGTGGTTCTAAAGAGCTCTTTAATTTGGAGGAGGACATTTCAGCGCCAATAGAAACCCCGTAAAATTGGCGGTTGCTTGCCTACGCCGGGACCTCGACCAATCCATTGTCACCCTCTATGCCGCGTGAGTTTGTTTATGCATTACAGCGCCAGACACCACTAATTCTAGCTCTCCGATCCTATAATGGCGTGACCACATGTGCTTGCAGATGGAAGCATTGATAGTCCAACGGAAAAAGAATGAGCCAATTGTGTTTCTATGTCCGGTAAGATATAGACGCGGGCGAATTCTGATAATCGGATGGAGAGCCGAGGAACCAAGAGCTCAAGAAGTCGGGCAAGGCAGAACAATATAAACACTATGAAAGATTGGCCAATGCAAAAAGTTAGAGAGATGGCGGACTACATCCTGTAGTGCATGAAGAAGATCAAAACGAGGCGGTTGTCTCATTGCGCCCAACATATCAAGTAAGTCAAAAGCAATACTTTTTATTTTTTGAACACTTGGAATCTATTTCTAATCAAATAAAATGGTGTAGCATGGCCGGTATAGAAACAACGAAGCACACATTGGGCCAATCGGATTACTTGGCTAATCTTTCCCTCGAGGATGGAGCGGCCCTTAAATTTTGGACCTCGTTGTATGATAAGCCAAAAGGCCTCTATAAACATTTTTGAAGAGGCCCCTGCATTTTGTAAGTCACGACACTTGTATACTATTTCATACCACAAACTTCGTAAGTCATGACACTAATCGGGATTTTCGACAGGGCTTACAAGATTACTTGAAAGACCCCGAGTCATTCGACGGAGGCGAGCACTCATAAAGAAAAACATAAGGACCAAATGAAGATCAGCGAGATTACAAGGTATATGCGTGATTACCTCGCTTGCTCCGTCCATATTGAATGGTCTCATAATATTCTAACCATTTTAAGGACATATATATCGTGCATGCGGGCGGAAGCGACCTTTTTGGCAAAGAACACGTGTGGTTTTCTATACACGCGTTCATAGCCCCAATAATGGCGTGTACCATACTACGCGGGCGGCGACGCCGACGAAGAAAACCACGCGCCCAATTTTGGACCCAGGGCCTTGGGCGACATTACGTTCAAGAAATTGGTTGGCTTATCCTAGGCGTTATTGAGGCGTTATTGCTACCTACGGCAATTTCTTGACCCTAACAAGCGACCTTGCGAAAAGCGAGGACTTATGGGAACTACGGGATTTGGAGAAATAAGCTAGACATATGAAGGACTATAATGCGGATGGCCCAGAAGTTGTAACCTAGCTAAACGTTGATTGCTAAAATCGATCGCTCGATCGAAGTTTTTTGTAATTCCGATGTGTGGTGGTCACTTTTTTAAACTCTAAGTGCTTTAATTGAATGTCCATGTTAGTTGAATGTTAAATTGTATGCATGTTTAAGATTTATGTGAATATTCTCTTATTTTATTATTTAATATGTGGTTTAAATCATAATTTATAATTTTATAATATTTTTGAATTATTTTTTTTATTAATCACGGATTAATTAACCATGCACGTAGCGATGCATACTTATGAGCATTAATATTAAACGCGCGGTTTTCGTTAAACGCCCGCCCTTAGCGGTAATCGATTTTTCCATGGCGGCGTAAATTCGCGCTGGTAATCGTTGATTAACGTGGACTTTAGCTTCCGGTAAGCGGATCCTATACGCACTGAAAATCTAAAAATGCCCGCCACGGAAGTTGATTACGTAGTAGGGATCTCGCCGCGTGCGACCGATGTGCGACGGCGTTGATTAGCGGTGGGGCTCAAGCCCCACCTAAAATCTGGGATAATCAAGATTACCTCATCAGAAGAAAACAAAAATCACTATTAAATCTTTTAATACAAATTAAACATGACCTTTGTTTCTCACCCCACCTAAAAATTTTTTCAGCCTTCGTCACGCGGGTGACCTACTAAGCTGTAGTCAAACTTTCACACTTATTGCTAAAACGGCAATGCCCGGTTTCAAAAAAGAAACAGAGTAAGTTGGCCTTGCTGTATACTCGGCACTTGAAGTACAATGAA